>MU228109.1:2845447-2857623 GCA_018584345.1 Thuja plicata
AAACCAAGACTTTCCAATTTCGCTTTCCTTTGTTCCATCTTTGTGATCTTCTTCTTAGCTTTGTCATCCAATTCCTGTGCTTCCCAAAGCTTCTCACATTTTCGAATGATACTTGATACCTTTAGTGAGGCATCAAGGCGGGTGCTAATTCCCTTGTTTGATAGAAAACTATCACTCTTACTGTAGAGTTGTTGCATAATATCATTTTTTTTCTTTTCTTTCTTGACAACATCCATGTTCTGTTCAATGTTCTTATGGAGCTTCAAATAATATGCTCTCATACTTTGAAGCATTTCAAACCACTCACACAAGTTAAGAGACATCCCCAATATTTGGCCCCAAATGCGTTCTTTAGTAATCTTCACTAAATTATTACTAGTATTTGTTAAAGTTTGAATTGTATTATTGGATTTCTTTAGTTCTTCTGCCATTTTTTCACAATTATTTATCTCTTCCACTACTCTGTGTTCCCAATGATAGGCTTTATCCACTTGAGAGTCCAATTGCTTTTGCAATTCCCGGTTGGAGGCAACATTACTCTCCGCGGTTTTAAATAACTTTTGTGATGTGACTCTTTTTTCCTCTAGTTTTTTACTAATTTCTTCCAATTTTCCCCTCAGTGCCTTCAGCTCTGCCTTCTCCTGTTCCTTCACTACTCCCTCCGCATGTTCGTGCTCTGTATTTGCTGATGTAGAGGTCAATTTTTTAATCTTTTTCTGTAATTCTTTCAAGCTGTTCTCTAAAGCTTTCCTCTTTGCTTTTTCATTGGCAATGTCTGCCTGTAACTTTTCTATATTTTTCTCAAGCTTACTTTTCTCTCTTTCCAGCTTTAGTAGCGCACTGTAGACCACTTGGTTTGTAGACTTTGACACATTGATTTTGTCCACATTTTTAACTTTGGAAAAATCCATTTGGAGAGTGCTAACTTGAAATTCAGACGAATCTATCTGACTCTCTAGTGGGTTTCCATCTTCTTTTGGTGGAATAACAACCATGAACTCCATCATGTCTCTGTTTGGGTCATATGTTGGGAAAATCCTGTTGGATACAGGTTGTTCCTCTACAGCTGCAGGAAAGGCACCATTCTGCAATGTCTTCTTTATTTCCTTATTCTTGGTTGTTGTTTCTGCAAATTTATTATAGAAATATTTGAAACAAAAATATGGTGTTGCAGAAGGATTTGAATGTTTGAAAGGTGAACCAGAGCTTGCAATGCCTGTTGATCTAACTAATGTTGTTTGAGGATTTAAACTTATAGAGGGTTTTGCTGAACTTGAAAGTGCAAATAGTTCTTTAGGATCGAGTCTCAATGTTGTGGTCGTGGAAAATTTTTGCTTCTTGACATTATCTTCTTCTATGGGATTCTATGTAGATTCTACTGGCCTCTTTAGAGAGGGAACTTGTTGTATAAGTTGTCCAGTCCCATTGGCACCAGTGCCACTACCAGACCTAGTAGCAGTAGATTCCCCAATCCCACCCGTGGCAATGGATGTTCTTGTGGGCATAGTGGTTCCTGTTGAATCTAATGGGTCCACTCCAGATCCAACCCCAACGCCTGCACCATGATCAGTTTTTATGTGACAATTGGAATCCAGATGCCTTCTCCTGTGGGACCCAAACCACCACCTTTATAACCCATTTTTTCCACAATGGCTGCCCCTTTGCTATATACTTGTTTCTGGTACTCGTTGACTCCACTATGACTCAGAGTAAATGCAATTGTTGGATTATCATCCACACTGTCTGGATCACTGTCGTATGCCATGGTAGGATGCTCCAAATTCCATAATTTGCTAAACTCTATATCATTGTCTATTTCATCTAGATTTGCACTGGTCTTTGGTTCACCAAGATCCTTTCTCATACTCCAAAAATCATTCATTTTCATTGGAGTCCATTTTCTATCATTACATTCTTCTGCTATTTTCTTTGGTATTTGTTTGTTTGATGGATGAGCAACTTTTTCATAGAAATTGTAGGACATTCTAGGCTGTACAATGCCCTGGTTTATTGATGTCATAATTAGTGATGACAACTGTTCAACTGAAATTTTTTCCTCAGCGAAAACTTTCTCCATCTCTTTTATGACGTCATCCCAGCTATCCTTGTTTTTCAACTTCTCTAGCAATGGTTTGCTTTCATGTTGAAATAAGTTTGCAGATTTCTTATTAGCAACAAGCATTGCTTGAATGACGTTGAGTGGATCATACTTCCAATACCACTCTAAATCAAATTGAAAAATTTTTAAATTTTTTTTTCGCCACTTTGAATGCCTTTCTCTCAAATGTTAACCCTCCAATTGAGAAAGGTAAGGAAGGGGATATGCTCTTCTTCGACTGGCCAGCGAAGAGTCTATCTGTGCTCTCAAGTTGTAGTACATATTCTACTGCAAACACCCTGTCTGTCACATGCATTGGAAGTTTGTGGGGTTGTAGTGCTGATTCGTAAAACCTTAGCACAGTGTATTCTTCCATTAAGTACCAATCAACCAATTGAAGTGTGCTTCCAAGTTGGATGCAATCCCTACATGAAGTAGACAATCTGGGCATTGGAGTGCTTGTTATTTTTTCTTACAATGGTGCCAAAAAGAAGTCTACAAAATTATTGTAATTCCTTCTGTTATCATACATCCTTATTTGAGGTGTCCAGTTATATATTGGAGTGCCTATTGGAGTACCTATTAGTCCTGTCCCCCTTTGAATTTCAAGCGTGTTGCCGTTGCTCATTAATATTACAACATGCTTGGCTAGCAGAGGATAACACAAGTAGGTTGTGAACCTAAATGTCTTAGAATTACATATTTTAATCAATGCTAATTGTTCTTGCATTGATTGAACCACGTGTCCAAAATTATATCTTACTGGTTCATTGACACAATGGATATCCCAAATCAATTGAAGAATGCTGGCACCCACTTCCCTATTGTTTTCTAGTCCCAGAAAAAATGCTAGCGAGGATATAGTATCCTGAACCCATGGCACAAAAATGTTAAAATCATAAGGAGGCTTATGGTTCTCACCCAATGAAGCCTTTGGCTCTGCAACTATTAGACCCTTTATAAATGAATCTTTTGCGTTTGACGCGACTGCCTCATATTTGTCTGCCAACAATCCGAGGTCAATATGGACATTATAGTTTTGTCGGTCAAACCCTAGGTCTAGCAAACTAAGAAATTCTTCCTGGGTTATTGATAAAATTTCTTCCTGATTATTTTTATTCACAATTGCTTTTCTTTTTTCATCATAATTTTCTGCACAAATCAAGACAATTTTTGGGCAAGGGAAAACTTCGGGTAACAACATGCAACCCAAATCTACATCCCACAAAGCAACTTTATTCATTTTTGCACCTATCGTTGGATTAAATTTTACAAATTCATACCTCTTTGGCCCAATTGCCTTACTACACAATGTATGTTTAATTGATATAACTCTCCTTTGACCGTCGATAGCATGATCATAAACATCGTGATACTCATCAGTGAAACCAGGGATTTCTACTAGTTTTCTGCAGTCTATTAAAGTTTCCCATCTGCTTGCCCTTGGCCTTGAGTTTTCTCTTTCCCCATTGTTCTTCGGAAGAATGAAAAACATAGAATCACAAATATTTACTAGCAAAATCACAATTAATAACTAACTAATTAAGAAAACCCCAATTTAAGAAAACCCTAATTGTACATGCAAGAATTAAAATTTCAAAATCAAGTTAAACAAAATTTTTGACATTACAAAATTGGGATGCATCAGGCTAGATTTGTTACCCAAAATTATATTTTGAAATCTGAATAGGTAGAAGTTAGAATGGCAAAGGCTCTCACAAATTACAGTTTTGAAATCTTCGGCAATGGTTTAACGGTTCTTTTTAGCTCTGCTGCTACGAGCCTACGAGTCGATAGGTTTTTAAAAAGGAAATGTTAAAAACCTTTCGTTAAAAATTAAATGTAACAAATTAAATGAATATTACATGTCTCACGTGTCACGTTTTCAGAGCAATTTAAATGAATATTAAATTAAAAACGTGTAAAAATTAAATGTTAATTACACATGTCAAGTTTCCAGAGCGAGTTTTCAGAAAAGGTCTTTGAAACCCATAGTACTTCCGAAATACAACTTCAACCGTTCATCTCTCGTAATCCAACGATTGTTACGATTTTAATATATTAATAGCATATAACAGAGTAAATCAACTAAAAATATTAATAGCATAAGATTGTTAGCTTTTCTTTTAAGATAGGTGGATCATTGAAGATTGTTTCACATGTCACGTTTCCGGATTGATTTAAATGAATATTAAATTAAAAATGTGTACAAATTAAATGTTAATTACACATGTTACATTTTCGGAGCGAGTTTTCAGAAAAGGTCTTTGAAACCCATAGTACTTTTGAAATAAACTTCAACCGTTCATCTCTCGTAATCCAACAATTGTTACGATTTTAAAATATTAATAATTTAATACACAATAATGAATATAATCATTAACTATATTCACTTAGAATTCATGCATTCGAGAATACCTTATCCATGAAATTTGAACCAATCACCATTAAAAGATAAAGTTTAGAAACATTTAATTATTACATGAAATAAAAGTGCAACGCAAATTATTTATATTACATTAGGAAAAATATCATTACAAATTTACAATTCAACGACACCCATAGGCCATATCTATTAACGATTCTTATAATCAAAACAAAAAAGAAAAGCACTTCGAATTTCTTAAAACATTTTCATATTTTTCACAGGGACAGGGACAGAGGGAGACATAGTAAGGGACTATCCGGCTCAGGCTCCCTTCCTTGTGTGTGGAAATTTGAAGAGGATAATATCAGAGAATTCTTCTAGCCATCGATAGTCCTCGGTTTCCTCCAGTAGGTGCCACTTCCAGAGGAAATCCCTCTCAATCTGTGCCTACTTCCGATGACGCATGAGCTGCTCAACATCAAGGTTCAGTAGAAATGGTTTCCTAGGCACATTTCCTCCTGGTTGTAGAATCCTAGGCAAATCATTTGCCCAAGGAATTCCAAACCCAATTTCTGCAAACACGACAACACTCACATTGTCGCCGAGGTACTCTTCTCTGAAAACTTTCCTCAGAAGCATGAGAATATTCACCTTTTCCCCCAGGTCCAATAGAGATGCCAAGAACCGAGACGATATGTCGGTGTTAACTCTATACCTATTTTCACTCTCTAGAAATTCACGTCCCAACACCATCCTTATAGCCTCCTTGGTGAAGGCTCCCAACTCCGTAGCAACAGACACCAGGATTGGGTCTGTGACCAGGCCCAAAAAGGCCTTCTGATCCTCCAAGGCAGTGCATCTTAAACAAACTGGAGTATCCATTGAAAATCAAACTGATATTAGTATTCTAATTTATGACAAAAATCAAAGAGAACCTAGCACTCACAGACTATTTTCACAAATCTGCTTTCACAATCGTAAATTAACGAGCGTAGATCATCTATTTATAAGCCCTGATTGGAATTGTTTCTCTCCCCTAAAGATCTAATTAATTCGTAAGTTAAATGGTAACTGTCCTTCAAAAATATCCAAATCTTTCATATTTAATGCAATAGTGGGTGAAATTGGAAACAACACTTATGATAAGACATTTGCTATCTTGGGAATAATGAAGGTCGAAAGGATCGCGTCACGCAGGTGGACATAACAATTCTTTATTATAAAAAAACTTGAAACCTGTGCCCACTCCGCAGAAACAATAAGAAAAGTACGTTAGCTGCGAAATGGCGGCAGGAAATGAAGCTTTACTGTTGATGCAAGATTATCGAATGGTCAGAAAACAATGTCCTTAGATGACATGATGTTTTCATTTAAGCGTTAACTTTAAGGCATTATTCTATCAAGCTAATTAATACATATCTGTCATTGAAAATTGAAAGGCCCAGCTAAGCAGCCATTAATTGACATTACATTAATTGATGTCATCTACTCATCGCCATTAATTAATATTTTTATCTAATATTACCGAAGATTTCCAAAAGAATTCTGCTTTTTTGATGTCAAAAAATGAGGTCACAAACTCACACGTCCGTTGGATCTCAACATATCAATGGCCAAAGGTGAATTTCAGGCCTATTGTTGGTCTTCATAATCTTTACAACAAACTCTCGACGAAATCATGACACGTGGTATGATTGATCGTGGGCTTATTGGTACGATCAATCATACCATGTGTCATGATTCCGTCGAGAGTTTGCTGTAAATATTATGAAGACCAACAATAGGCCTGAAATTCACCTTTGGCCGTTGATATGTTGTAATCCAACGGATGTGTGATTCTGTGACGTCATAGTGATGGGACCCGATGCAACTTCAACATCAAATCAGAACCATTGGATTAAGAGAGATGAACGGTGGAAGGTGCATTTCGGAAGAAATGCGGTGACATAACTCCTTAACTGAAAACTCTTTTCAGAATCATCACACGTGTCATTCTTTGAGAATGAAAACTTAGGAGAATGAAAATTTAATAATTATTTCCAATTATTAAATCGCCATACCAACTATAGAACTATTGTATTAAATCGCCAAGTTTATATGTATTTTTGAAAAACATTCGCCATGACAAATAAATTATTTACAATATTTGGAAAATAATTTTGCCATAATTTATCAGTATAAGGAAGTCTGATTCACTAATTAAATTAATAATTTTCCTATTAAAATCATTTGTTGTCGCCATATTTTTATAAAAATGGTATACGTTATTAAAAAAATTGCCACCAAATATCCATAATTTGAAACACAATTCGCCATCAATATTAAAAATTTTCCCTCCAAAAAAAAGTGATTCGCCACAATTTTATACTTTTTGGGAGGGGAGGGGGGTTTCTTAAAGTTATCCCTGATTATAAATCCTAATAATTTACCAGAATCAACTCCAAAGGCACATTTCTTAGGATTCAATCTCATATTATAACTCCTAATTCTTTCAAATATTTATCGTAAAATAAAAACATGATTCTCTCTTTGTATAGATTTTGCCAACATATCATCCACATAATCTTCCAGAATCTTATGAATGTAATCATGAAAAATCAAAGTCATAGCGCGCTGATAAGTTGCTCCCACATTTCGTTGCTCCCACATTTCTTAATCCAAAGGGCGTCATGACCCAAAAAAATGTTCCCCAAGGTGTTATAAATGCGGTCTTAAGTTGGTCTTCGATAGGAATAAAGATTTGATTATAACCCCAAAAACCATCCATAAAAGATAATAAAGCATGACCCGTTGTCGAATCCACAATCATATTAATATTAGGTAATGGGAAATCATCTTTTAAGGATACCTTATTTAAATCTCAAAAGTCAGTGCACATCCTGATCTTATTTTCTCCTTTAGAAACTGCCACAATATTGGAAATCCATTCAGAGTAATCAATAGAGCGAATGAATCCAACACCCAATAATTTTTCAATTTTGGCTTTTACTAATAAGGCAATGCCTGGATTCATCTTTCGGATTTTCTATTTCACAGGTTTAGCATTAGGTTTGAGAACAATATTGTGAGTAACAATCTTAGGATCTATACCCGACATATCCGAATATGTCCAAGCAAATATATCCTTATATTCAAGTAAGAGGGAAACCAACTGATCATGTTCATCTTGATTCAAACATTTCCTAAATTTGATTGTTTTTTTCAGAGTCATTCTCATCCACTTGAACTTCAATAGTCTCAGTTATTAATAAATTACTTTGCATGGGATAATCCATTGGCAAAGGAGAAATATCTTGTTCATCATGTTCTCCAAAATAGGCTTCATTATTCAGACAATAGGGTTTTCTTCTTTTATGATGAAACATAGGTAGATCCTGATAAGCCCCTAAAAAATCGGCTAGGGCTTCATCCTCAGGAAAAATATCCAAACTAGGTTTTTGATCCATGTCAAGGAGAAGCGGATTAACCAACTTCAAATGTCCACCACATATGTGATTGACATTAAGAGGAAAAGCCGATGGTTGTTTATAAGGATTGAATCCTAACCCATAAGTATAATCATAAACTTCATTGTCTAAGGGCACTTGTATACCTTGTTCATATTTACCACATCCTTTCCCGTTGAATCCCGGTTTCTTGAGTAGATGATAACCAGAACCATATCTATCCGCCATACCAGATTGAGTTAAAGGAGTGACATATGTCACAATGTCATAGCAATCTGGTTTTATTGTTTCAATTGTTTCTTCAAGTGAAGCATCAAAAAAGTCACTTTTTAATTCCTCAGAAAGTGTCCGGGAAGGAGTAAAAACTTTTTTTTCAAACCCACTTTGTTATTTCATAAACTCTAAATCAGAAACTTTATATTCTCCCATAAAAGAAGGATTAAAGGCCAATGTTCCCCAATCATCTCTGGTCAAAGAATAAGATGGAGTTTTGGTTTGTTTAACCTCAGGTGGTTGCTCAGGTTCCTTCATTGGTTGTATAGGTTCATAAACCTTAGCATATTCCGTATTTAGGCAAGGATTCGGTGCATCATCCGCATGTAGTGTGTACATCATATTGTTATAAGTGAACCTAACCTTACGATGAAGAGTAGAAGGAACCGCATGCATAGTATGTAACCAATGTCTTCCTAACAAAAGGTTATAATTGAGAGGTCCAGGCATAACATGAATAGGTGTATTGAGAAGAACTGGACCAACCTTAATAGGTAGCGTAATAATGCCCAAAGTTTTCTTTGCGAGATTATCAAATCCACGAATAGGGATATTATCTGGTTGAATAGTTGTAAGATCGGCCTTAATTTCCTTAAGCATATCCATGCTACAAACATTAAACCCAGATCCATTGTCAGTTAATGTTCTACGAATGATACTCTGATTAATAGAAACAACAACCATAGAGCATCATATTGATTCTGCACCTCGATAGAAGGTAAATAATCATCGGTAAAAACAATAGGAGGTACAAAAAGAATAGTATGCATGCACTCCAAAAATGAATTGATATTCTCTTGGGTAGGAGGCGGAGCAGGAAGAGTAGATAAAGCTTTTTGCAAAGCCTCCTGATATGTAGGAGAAGTTTGAAACAATTCCCATAAAGATATCTTAGCTGGAGTAGTGCGTAATTTATCAACTAAGTCATACTCTTTAAAGGAAGAAGGCAACCTAGGTGCTTTAGGAAGCACAGGTTGAGAAGGAGGTAAAGAAGCTGGAACGGTAGGTTGAGGATTATTCCGTGTGCGATAAGCATGTGAAACAAAATCCGTGTTATCAAAGAAATCCAAAGGATCTCTAGGTTTACCCTTAATAGTTATTCGAGGAAATCCTTTTACCGTCATCAAAGGTTTAGGAAATAACATTCTAGGTGCATCAATGTTGCAAATAGTGGAACATGAAGGTAATCATGCACACACCTATGGTAAAGGTCAATTAGAGAGGTTGTGGAGGAGGATGAAATAGGAATAGGATCCATGGAGATCTCATTCAAACCATTTTCATTCTCGCTTTCATGTACCTCATTAAGGGATCTATCCGTTTGTGCAATAAAAGCTTCATCAAAGTATTCAAAACAAAAGTCATACATGTTGAACACAAATTAACATTACAAGCATGTAAATGTTTTTGCGTTTTTAAAGAAATTTTGTAATTTTTTTAATATATTTTTGAAATATAAATGCAAGAGCATAAAAGAAATCTACTTCTATATTCATGCAAGAACTAATATAAAATGTAAATCTGACACCAAAAAGAAAAGATTTGTCTATCGTGGGTTCACCAAAATGTAAAGGGGTAAATTGGATGGTCTTTTAAATAGGGTTTTAACAATGGGGATTTGCATATAAAAGAGACCCTATGCCATATTCAACCATTTACATTTAATTGTTATGATAAGTAATGTAAAGTTGGAAATGTTTGCAAAGAATAATGGAGTAAAATACCTACCTCACATCATAGAAGATTTGGAAATACCTTTTTTCTAATGCCTGTGTTGAGTTTTTGGAAAATCTGCAACCAGATCTGGAATAGAAACGTAGAGATGAAGAAAACCCAGAAAGCTTTTTCCGATCTGGCTCAGTTCCAATTTTGACCCAAAAATGAATGTCACCTTTGACCCAGAATTTATGATTTCGACCCAGAACAGAATGTCGATTCTGACCCGCAACTATTGAAACAAAACCTGCAAATATCTGAAAAAGGAGGGTTTTGGGGTGGCTATATAGGGTTTTTCCTTAGTCAAACCCCCATTTTGATGGTTTCCACCTCCACGAATAGCCGAATGTAATAGAATGTATTTGTGTGTTTCTCTTAGAAAGACCTTTAAATGTATAATGCTAAGATCTAATCCTCTAGATTAAAACCCTATCATGAATTGAAAATGAGAAAGCAATGCATAAATTTGAATATGATAAAGAAAACATACCAAGCCCCCAAGGCTAAAGTATTCCTACCAAACTCACAATCTGCAGTTTCTACCCCATGATAGTATCTTTTGAATGTTTGAATGTTGAAAATGGTAGATCCAAGAAGAAGGAAGGAAGAACTCTTTCTTGCTCCAATGGAGATCCACAATAGCTTGTCCACAAAATGCTTGTATGTATTAAGGCATCATCATATCTTGTCCTTCTATATAATCCTCTTGCATTCTTGCATCATCATCATTTCATAATCATAATTGCATAATGTCATCTCACGATTTTGTTTCATGAAGAAATGAAGGCAAAATAGAGTGTTTATATAGAGATCTCAATATAGACCTCCTAGGGCAATGCAAGGGACCCATATTAAATTTTGCATTGAATTATGGTCCAATGGAAATCACCAACCAAGGAAGGGATGTATTAATTTGAATATCAGAGAAAACACTTCTGCACCCAGACCCGGGGACCTATTTTTAAGTTTAGTACCCCGATAAGCTCCAGATCTAAAAGCGGGGACCAAGACCCGACAGAGGTAAAAATCAACCTCGACCTTGACCTAGGTCAAGGTTGACCTTAACCTTGACCTAGGTTAAGGTCAACCTCAATTTTGACCTAGGTCAGAATCGAATTTAACCCTGACTTGAGGTTTCAGGCAGGTTACCTTGAGAAATCTGCAAGATTCCTAGGTCAGCTGGTGACCTAGGAAGGTGATAAAACACACAGAGTGATGAGGAGAGGCACATAGGCCATATAGGAGGTATGATGAAGATTATGAGAGCCAGTACATAGGTTCTACCTAAAAATAAAGCCACAGAGAAGGAAATTAAGGAGGATCCATAGGATCCTAACCCTAGTTTCACCTAGAAATGGAGAATTAAGTGCAGATGCATCCTAAAATGCAAATCTAATATGCAAGTGTACTAAATGAGGGTGCTAAACCTACCAAAATGGAAGTGCTTCCATTTTAAGATGATACACTTATCAATGAAATATTGATAAGATATTAATCCTTATTAGTGACAAGGATGTAAAACGTATTAATACCTTATGAATAAGAAGGATACATAATGTATCAAATGACAAGAATGCATAATACCTTATGAAGGAAAAGGATAAATAAAGTATCAATCACAAATAATACCTTATGACAAGTGAAATATGTAAAATAGACCATCCATCCTATATACCCATCCACTGAAATGAGTGTCAAAAACTGAGAATGTCATCCTATATGTCTGTTCACACATGCCATTAATGAGCTAAGTTGAAATAGGTATCAATATAAAATGTGAATGTGTATTAAATATCAATCTGAAATATGTCAAGTTATCACAATACTAATCTGAAATGTGTCAATCATGAAGTCCTTCTTTTTGTCATTGAAGTTATCAAAATACCAATCTAAAATGTGTCAATCACCAACTCATTCTTTTTTTTATCAAGGAAAATAAACAAAGCAAAAAAGAACAACATATATATCTCACCCCTTTGTCTTCCGATCTAGGTATAAGATATAATGTCTAGGGTACACAATATTGGTATAGGGTTTAGGGTACATTATTAATGAAATAAGTTTTAGAATACATAGGTTACATATATATATATATATCTCACACACACACACACACACAC
The DNA here is from genome assembly GCA_018584345.1 of Thuja plicata. Taxonomy (NCBI): domain Eukaryota; kingdom Viridiplantae; phylum Streptophyta; class Pinopsida; order Cupressales; family Cupressaceae; genus Thuja; species Thuja plicata. The sequence continues at coordinate 2,857,469 of MU228109.1, forward strand.
ATTTCTTCTCTTTTTCCCTTACTTCTCTACCTGTCTCCTCTCTAGGTATCTCACTCACTCCCTTCTACCTCCCCCCTCCCTCCCTCTCTCTCTCCCCTCTCTAGGTCTCTCCCTTTATCTTTACCTCTCTACCTCCCCATCCATATCTACTTACC
>MU228109.1:2885376-2919461 GCA_018584345.1 Thuja plicata
TACTAGATGAGTGACTACAATACCCTAGTTTGCATTATTAGATGATCTTGTTTAATTTGTGTTCATTTCATGAAAATATACATGTAAAGGAAAATAAATTTCTGCATCTAAAGATTACATGTATATACTATAGATATGCCAAATAACTTGTATATACTATACAAGGAAATGAACTGAAAGATAAAATCATCTAGGCTGCTGTGGGCATAGCCAACTTTCAGAAGAATATGCAAGAGTAAAAACATACATAAGAGGATGAACATAAATAATAAGGGTACTAGACATTGCTTGAAGTGATGAATTTTTGACCCGGGTATGAATCCACTGTGCTCTTGTGTGATCCAAAACCTACAAAGAAAAGAAAGATGGGGGTTAGATCAAGAAGATCTAAGCAATGAATGGCATCTCATTACTGATCCTCATCTACAATTATGCATGTGTATAGTCAAGCCATACACTTATGAAAGAAAAACCATGCTACAGGACATGTGCACTCAGAAGAATGCTGCAGAAAGGAAAGAAGATACCATGTTTTTCCTCATGAAATTATCATAAACGGGGAGTACCACATAGTGAATATCAACAGAAAAACAAATAAAGAGATATCAAATGCTTCAGAGAATGCCTTGAAGGTAATAACAATGACACCCTAGCTCTCAAAGCTCACGGGTCATCAAGCATTCCAAATGCAAAGATGTAAACGAATGCCAGTATTAAACAATGAGCTCATAAACAATGCATGATGACCTAGCTTGCAGCCCGCGAGCCATCATGACATTTCCTCATGAAATGATCATAAACAGGGAGTACCACATAGTGAATATCAACATAAAAACAAATAAAGAGAGATCAAGCACTTCACACACTGCCTTGAATGTAATAGCAACGATGCCCTAGCTCTCAAAGTTCGCGGGTCATCAAGTATTCCATATGCAAAGATGTAAACAATGCCAATATTAAACAATGATCTAATAAACAATGCATGATGCCCTAGCTTGCAGCCCGCGAGCCATCAATACATTTCCTCATGAAATGATCATCAACGGGGAGTACCACATAGTGAATATCAACAAAAAAACATGATCAAACACTTCACACAATGCCTTGAAGGTAATAACAACGATGCCATAGCTCTCAAAGCTCGCGGGTCATCAAGCATTCAAAATGCAAAGATGTAAACAATGCTAGTATTAAACAGTGAGCTCATAAACAATACATGATGCCCTAACTTGCAGCCCGTGAGCCATCAAGATATTTCCTCATGAAATGATCATAAATGGGGAGTACCACTTAGTGAATATCAACAAAAAAACAAATAAAGAGAGATAACACACTTCACACAATGCCTTAAAGGTAATAGAAATGATGCCCTAGCTCTCAAAGCTCGCGGGTCATCAAGCATTCGAAATGAAAAGATGTAAACAATGCCAGTATTAAATAGTGAGCTCATAAACAATGCATGATGCCCTAGCTTGCAGCCCGCGATCCATCAAGACATTTCCAGTATTAACAATGCCAACAATGCCAGTATTAACATTCATATTGTGCCATTAAATCAACAAATTCCATCAAAATGAAGTTGAGTTAATGAGAATACAAAGCTTGAATGCCCACCTGATCAAGTTGTGGATACGATATACCAAGATTCCAATCTTCCACAGTTAGGCCCTCTTCGTGCACGACAGTATGCGATCACGCTAAATTAGAAATGAGCCTTTTTTTGTTTATAATCACGCGGGTGTCACAATTTTGATAGTACCGTCTCTATTATGACAACATCGGGGGCACTTGAAAAAACAAAACAAAAAAATCACACACAAATGGTAGTTCCGTCGCAAATTGGCGTTGAAATTCGACCCCAAATGTTGTAGTGAATTGTCTCCTTTCTTCTTATTTTTATCATCCATTCTTATCCTATCATCATGTTATCCACTTTTTATAATTAATCCTCATCCTAACATCATATTTCTAGTCTAAGAAAACACGTTCCATCTAACTACAACATCAAAAGGAGAAAATAAAGTGGAGAATGGTGCCTTCAAGTCAATCTACAAGATACAAAGGTAAAAGGCCAAGTAACTTGTATGTTTTATTAATTTTATATATTTATGTATTTTATCATTTATTTATCTTCATTTTGGCATGATCACTAGAACCCACATCCCTAAATACCAATCAAAATATGAGATTATGTGTGATTTTTCATGTCATACATTGTGGAACATCATTTACACCCTATATTTTAGTGCCTTTGTTGGTGGGATCAATACTCTTATATTATCTCAATGTCTGTTCTCTACTCTTAAATAATTGGGCCTTGTGTTTCAACACCTACATTCTATTTTTGAATGTCTACATATATGCTTTTTCCCTATGCATCAACATTTTTTACTATTAGGTATAAAAATTTATAATTTTTTATTTTAGTGACCATGTTGGTCAATTTAACACCCACATGTATTAGTTTAGAGAATGTGAGTCAATTTAATCCCCGAGTTTATCAATTCTTGGATGAGTTAGTTTAATACTTGTGCATATTAGTGATTTCCTAGGTTATTTTAGCACTTGCATAGATCAATGAATACATGATTTAGTTTAGCATCGACACAGATCAATGGTTGCATAGGTTAGTTTAGTGCGGTGCCAACGCAAGTTAATTTATCACTTATGTGGGCCAATTTAGCACTTGTGAGGGTTATCTTAGTACTTGCACATTTTAGCACCTACACAATTTAGCACATGTGCTCCATCTTTTAGTGCTTTTGCTTAACCAATTTTTTTCTTTCAAGATGTAATGTCACAACCCAAATCATATAAAGGTCCAATTTTTTGTATGATTTTTTCAATACTAATAATATTTTTCTTTGGTCAATTTGGCATCTAACTCTTTATTGTATGACTCAAAAATCATTTGTCAAAGATAATTTTTAAACTAGTAATATATTTCTTGTAGTTTTAGTTTTCCAAAAATTCTTTTTTATCACCAATCAAGGCAAATTTAAATTTATAAAGACACCTCTCTTAGAAGTGGTATCTTGTCAATCTTGTCTAAGTCACCAAGAAATTTACACATTGGGGAAGTGAAGGTGGAGAGTGTGTTACCCTTTTCTTTTGGTTGTTTTCTATTATTCTCTTTCATCTAGAATTGAGATTCACATACCCATGAGGTTCTTAGATGAATCCATAGAAACCTTGGTCATCCTATTTTAATACCTTTTGATCATTATTCATCATGGTGCCCCACATTTGTGAAGGAAAAGTACCCAGATGTACCCCAATATGATGAGGTAGAATTTACTTTGGCAAAGTATACTCCTCCAAGGTAAAGGGTGTAAGGTAGTACATGAATTTGTATTCCCCAACTATTCATTAATGTGGTATATGGAATTAATTGGAAGGATATCACCATTCTATTAGAGTGGGGATGAAAGTAGTCATTATGAATCCAAATGGAATATCACTCATACTTGAATAATTCTTGGCTTGTAAAAGTGCTTGGTGTGTCTTGTTCAAAATCAATTCTATCTATCAATCCAAATATCCCTCAATCCAATTTTTTTTTTTTTTTTTTTTTGTTCTTTCAAGTGCACCTCTTTATTCAAATAATTAAACCCTTCATTGAATACCTAATATTTTTCCTCGAAATCCCTCATTCATCCTTCTATTCAAATTCTTGATCCATTCCAATCACCCCTAGCTTTTCTTTAAAGCACTCTTCAATCTCAAAATCAATGCTATAACCAATCCAATTTTAATTTCACCTTTCATGTTCATCATTAAATCTCATTGTTCTAATTTCCAATCTATCTCAAATCCATAATCTTAATTTCGATCCTTCAAAATCAAAGTTCAACTTTTTTAGCCACATTTTTCTCCATTCTCTAGATTTCAAATCCACTTCCAATCCATTATCTTAATCTCAAATTCCTCCTCTAAATCAAAACCCAAATATCTTAACCACCCTTCCATCCATCATCCTATTTTTCCATTTTAAAATCCTAATTTTAGTTTCATCTGCAATCTTAATTCTCATTCTTCTAATCCATTGTCTTAATTTCCATCCACCCCCCAAATCAAAATTCAACTTTCTTAATCAACCTTTTCTCTATTATCATACTCTTTTGATATGCATCCAATCTAAAAGCAATCCCAAAGCCTCACCTTTATAATCCCATCCATACTCAATCCAAATCCCCATGCAAGACCTCATCTAATCCTAATCCAAAATCCACATAAAAAAATGATTATTTAATTTGAAAAAATGGTTATAGAATTTAATGAATCAATGTCAAACTTCACTCGTCAAACCATACCTCCAATCCAACAAACACCACTTTCATACCAAACCGTATACTCTCATGAGAGCATGCAATCACTATTTAGTTATTAATCATACTGATCTAACTTATCCATGCCTTAAAGTTATCCAACCTTCACCTATTCATATATCTTACCCCAACCTCTTTACCAAGTCAATCCCATAACCTCATATCCATCTACCATATTCATATATTCCACCTAAAAAAATTATATCCATCCCGATCCATCGCCCATCTCTTATCTTTCCTTTATCTTTATTAGGGACAATTTATCTTATTCCTCACCCATCTCTCCATATTATCCCTCACCTCTATATCCATCCCATCTTCTATAATTTCATCTTCCCCCATATGCATATCCCAATCTCCATATTTGTATAATTACTCCATCACCTTCACCTACAATATGAGTCTATTATACTACAATCTCTAAACCATAATACTAATCTTCCATCTTATCCCAATATTCCATATAATACTAATCCTCCTTTTAATCCTAGTACTCCAAGCTATAATATTAACCCTCCAAGATAATCCTATTCCTTCATGTAATATTAACTCTCCAAGCCATGGTCCTAAACCTTCATGTAATCCTTATCCTATAAAATTGTAAATTCCTCCATCTAAATCCTATAGATCCAAATCATCCCTATCCTCCAAGTCCTTTGTTCACGAATTTATCAAAGTAATGTTAGTGAAGGAGACTAATTACCACCACTAGAAAAGTTACGCAATCTTCCTTGTCATGCACATCAACCCCCATCTCCTCAAAATTAAGAAAAACCCTTATCCCCCACACTTTGTGAATCTCCTATCTCTATATCTACCCAAGTTGAAAATTTAGCTCTTCCTTCATCGCACCATCTACACAACTCTAAATTTCCATAGAACTTGTTCTAAAGCATGCTAGCATACATTTATTTCCACCTCAAGGTCATAATTTCAAATCAAGATAAAACTACCCTATCCACTCTATCTCATGATTGCGCTCCACCTCAAGATCAAAACATCCCTCCCACATCATATCATTATTCTATCCCTTCCACTCTATCTCATGATCCCATTCCTTCCACTTCACTTCATGATCCCATTTCATTGCAAGATTAAAAAAACCTTCCTAATCCCTCATGTAATGATCCCATTCCAAATCAAGAGAAAATTATCCCCTCCATCCCATCTGATAACCCATTTTCTAACCAAGATCATAACACTTTATCCTCTCCAACATAGTCCTCTCCCAAGACAAGATCAAAGTATCCCTTCATCCCAATGTCATGATCCTAATCATTCTCAATATCCTTCCATTCCCCCTAATCCCACTCATAATCACAATCCTCCTCATAATACTAATCCTCTACAAGATCTCATCACCCCTATTCCAACTATCCACAAACCCCACACCTTCAAATTGACTCATCCACTTTCATCCAATATGATTTAATCCAAGAATTTATATCTCCTTCCATCTTGTATCCCACCTAAAATTGGAGTTTCATATCAATTTTAAAACCACAAGCAATATCACATTGGAAAAATGATTTGTCAAAAAATAATTTATCAAGGAAAAAGGGTTAGGCCTTCATAAACAAGCCATATAGAAACCCCCTCAAGCCATATAAAATTCACGTTCACATAAATGTTTCTACCAAGCTTTTAATCAAGGCATTGGTAGTCCTTGCATGCATCCCAAATCACACACACCTCATATAAATCTATATATCTCCATCCCTCATCTTCCAAATTCATTTTGGGACATTATATCCTAAAGCATATTTCATTCTCATTCACATCCATTTTGGGTCCTTATATCCCAAAAATAAATCCTTCATTCCTTCCATCCATCTTGGATCCTTACACCCCCCATCCACCACTTCCATGAAATTATGTCAAATTACACCATTCCATCACCTTGAATCCCTAATCAATATCAATAAAGGTGCACACCCTTAAATTACTTTCAAAGTCCTCCCTGCATCACCCTACCCATAAGATTTCTAGGTCATTCATCCCCATGTACCCCTACCATTTCTATTGGAATAAATTTGAATTCCAAATCTAAAATGCATGAAATTAAAAATCTGCATAAATTTGGGCATCAATATGTCTCATAAAATTATAGGCGGTATTTCTTTATGGGTCATCTGGATTTAGATTGTTCCCTCTTGCACTGTAAAGGTGTTGCCACTTGGTGGAAGGATGCAAATGATGATCATTTGACTATTATAGCCACTGAATCTTCCTTTGACGACTCTTTATAGGATGATGATGTACCCCTAGGGTACTCCTACTGCTCCACCTCTTACTACTAATACAGCCCCCCTGTCAGCATGGACCCATCTCTGACTATTGCTACCCTTGTTCTTCCCTAGCCTATGATTGTTGAAGTTCAAAACTGTTAGCACTCTTCTCTTGTTTCTGATACTAATTCTCTCTCTTTAGGGGTTCCACTACCGTCCCTTTGTGGTGGGGACCCTTCGAAAAGTATTACCTAGATGATTTTACACCAACAAAGGAAGAATCACTCTATAGTCTCTCACTTTCCTCCCTCTATTGTGGATGAGTTGTCTACCCACTCTTGATGTGGGTGACTAGTTGTGCTGCTAGTATTTTGTCAATGGTCATTTCTTGATCTTGTTGTATATATTATTCACCTCTGGACTATGGTTTTGCAAGGGACATCACCCTTATTTTTCTACTTTTATTATAAAAAAACACGTCCCATCAAAAAGACATGTTGAGGCAAAGAAAACTATGATCCAAAAATAAGATAAACCTAAAAGCCATAATATAATCTTTATCTAAAAAATACTCATACTCAAAATATATCTTGGGTCCTTATGTCTTGAAACCCACTATCCTAAGTCCCCATCCATATTTTTCATCCATTTTGGGTCCCTATGACTAAAATCCATCCCCAACCCATCTAAATCTTACAATTCAAAATTCACCTTTCCTACATAACTCCACCACCCCTCAAGGTGTGTGTACCAATGTTAATCTTCCCAACATCTTGATCCCCTTATCCATAATACTTCCAACATCTCATTTATCACCCAACACTTATTCCCTATCCTTCCATTTCTTTAATCCAATCTTTTGCTTAAATCCTTCTCCTTCTCCTTCTCCATCTCCATCCATTTTACGCCCTTTCTTTCCTTTTAGAAATTTTTGTGAGCATACCCACATCACCATAGTCCATCAAAGAATATGTTTAATATATAATATCCATGGAACTAGATGATTGAGTCCTTCCACCATATTATTATCACCTATCCACTATCTTCCAAATGAACTTATCCACATCTTTGTCCTCCTCACTCTCTATCCAAAATATTTGAAAAATATAAAAAAGAGAAAAAAAAAATCCCCAAAAAGGAAAGAGAAGTCATTCAAACAGAGAAAACCAATTCTTGTTGCACCTTGGGTAAGTGTCATGACGATAACTTGTTAACAAGCATCATGTGTAATCCCCCACACTATTGCACTCTACACTTGAGGGAAAAATTAATCCATGATATCCCACCTATCCAATCCTTATCCTCTATCCCCTATCCATCATCCTATCTAAGTCTATCCTCTTTTACCATATTTGAACTTTGACTATTCAATCGATATCCTCCATCTCATATTCCCCATCCTATCTAAATCCATCCCCATTTCTTACTTTTGATATTAATCAAGCTTGGGAAAAATAATATCCATTCATGCTTTGAAAAATACAAACCTTAATTTCTCTATCATCCATATCCCTTACACATTATCCTTCCATCTTATATATCTTTATCCATTATCCTTCCATCCTTAATTTCACCATCTTTGGTGTGGGGCTTCTTATTTTCTTGCAACATAGTCCTTGGAACTCAATCCTCTTATCCTCTATACCTAGATTCCCTATATGTTATCACCAATTATCCAATTAATCCCTATATATCCTATCCAAATAATGCCTCTATCCTTCCATCCTTATACCAAGTCTTAGTTCTTCCTTGTCATTGGTTCCAATTTATTCCTCTATCCTAACCATATTATCCTCCATGTGATCCTATAATTTCTAATCCATTTATCTTCCCTCTATCCATATTACCCAAAAATCCAAAATTAGTCCATCAAAGTGTAGTCAATCATAATCCATGCAATACAATCTTGTAATATATCCAATCATCCAAAATAATCCATCAAATTTGATATAAACAATTGATAATCAATTGATCAACTTTAATCCACTTATCATAATAGGGATGTATCCTTCCAAATCCTTAGGGTATGTATTGTTCTTATTAGTAACTTTTCTATCCTCATCATCATATTAATTTGTCTATCTCTCAATCAATCAATTCTCAACTTAACTAGGGGAAAAATTTTGGTTTTCTTTTGGTTGGTTGTGCGTGATTGCTTGTTGCTTGTGTGCATTATCAAAATTTAAATTTATCATGACACCATTTTCTTCTATATCATGCTATCATAAGACACATGTTTGCATTTTACCTTCTTGATCGTATTTTTGACGCATTATCATCCTGGTTCCTTATACCTTGACACATGGCATCAAGTAAAATATCAATTCTAGGATACTTATACCAGTGAAACATTCTATACCTTCTCTCTCTATCTATCCATGTCCCCTATCTACTTCCCATCCATCTCTCCATGTGCTTTTATATTTCATAATATAGTCCTATCCATTTCAAGAACACATTAATGTTCTTGGAACTTGCATGTCCTCTCAAGAGACTTATTACTACCTTCTTTTCATCCTTCCTCATCCTGCCAATGAATGGGTCATCAAGTTACTAGTTCTTGTCCATTTTCTATATAGTATGTTTTATTAGGCTACTAGTAAGATCATATGTAACCTAATATTTATCACCATTTTCACAAAGTTTTCTTTAACATAATTTATTAGTTTTTTTATTATCATTGATACTATCATGTAGTTTCTATATTCTTATTCTAAAAAATAGGTGCTGGTCATAGAAATGTTTGCTTGAAGGTTCCAAGATGAAGATTTTGTTATAAGGAACATAATGGAAATCATCATCCAAAAAGATTTTCATGAGTGTTAGTGATTTACTTTCATGTTGACAAATTATTTGTTATGATATGCATCTTTTATAGTTATTCACATGCAAGTCAAAGTGGAGGGGGGAGTAAGGATGAATAGTGCACATATCTCACTTTTCCCTTCTATTTTAGACTTTCTTTGACCCAACTATCCAAAATGTAACAAGTACTATATACATGACAATTTTTTGTAAAATGTTGGTAATGACATGATCTTAAATTGGACTCAAATCCATTCATCTAATCTAGTTTGATCTACTTATCTTCCATTCCTTCTATGGTTGAATTTGTAGGTGTGGAAATTAACCTAGTTGAGATTTTTTATTATAAATTTTAGCTTAGGGATTTTGAATTTCAATTTTGAAATGGACCCACAACAATCTCTTTCCTAGTAGTCATCACTTTGTTTTTACTAAAGCAAAAAATGTGTGATTTTCATGTTAGGTTATATAAAATGATATATTCTAATTCTCTTTTAGGTGTCCATCAATTTGATCCACTATCCATCAACACAAGAAAAAATTATCACTCATATATTGTCCATTCACTTAGATGTTATCAACTTACATCAACTTATACATTGTAGAGATATATTAGATGTCTTGCATGAATATGTCAATAGTCTTCAAACTTATTCACACTATTAAATAATAAAAAGATGGTTTGACTAAGGAGAGCCTTGCATAGTGAAATCCCAAAAAGATCTCTAGACACATCTCATTCTAAATGGTAGAAGAAAACATATATTACAAGTCACTAACACATAGATCAATTGTGTGATAGGTGATTATTTTTAATTTAGTAGCCTTTGGCTTTGACTGTGTATGTATTTTTAGCATCAACGTTTCAGATCACACTCTGTGATCCATCATCAAGATGAGAATACAAATAAGCATAATTCACAATTAAACAAACATCACCTAAACCTAAATAATTAACATCCTATATTCATTAAAAAAATGTTTTATGTTGTTATTACTATCTCAGATTATGTACCTAGTTTATTTGCATTTCTTAGACCTCAATCATTTGAAAGGATACTATTTTCGCTCTACTCATTTTTCTTATAGAGATGGGAAAAAACTAATTCGAAATAATGCATTATAAAAGACAAAAGTGAGAGGATATACTTGCTACAATTGGATATAATGCTTCTCGAATTTTGATGCATAATCTTTTTAAGAAAATAAGAATGAATAAAATAAAAAGTAAATAATCAAAATAAAAAGTAAATTAATACTACAAATATTTATAACTTTAAATTATCATACCTAACAACCAATTCAAATTAATAATTAAAATTGTAAAATATTTCAAACTATTTAAAGCAAAGCTATTCATATTGGTACGAAGAAAAGACAAATACAAACAAATTTCTATATTAGATTCAGGTTGAGAATTATGTTGATGATTTATTTTATTAGTCAATGTAATTATGTACGATTATATCTTATTTCCGTGTGATCTAAATCTATTACAGTATGATTTTGTCTTTTGTTCTTACACAAATTTGAATCCAACAAAATTGTAATGACATATGCTTTCACATCAATATAATGTAAATCAAAACCTTAAGAGTTCTCTTATGCAAGGTTGAAGTGTGAAACATTCTTAACTCTTAGTCAAACTTCTTTTATTATTTTCTCAAGATTCTATAACATGAAAGACACACAAATACGATATGACTAAAGTGTAGTGTTTGTTGGCAACATGTTGACAGAATGTAGACAATTCTAAATATGATTTGATGCACTTGTTGAACATGATTTCGAAATGACTCAATAATATATTTAATGTCCATAACTTATCTTTAAATATAATATCCTCATATTAAATTCAATTATTTTATTACAAAAATTGACAAACACTTCAATCTAGTAAACAATCAATTCGAAATCAATTTAAATTAAAAATAAATAAATATACCTCAAAACATAGTGAATCTAAACTTAAAATCAAAACTTAAAACTACAATATGTCCCCACAATATTGAACCAAGAATATATATGAATTAAAATCAAAACTTAAAACTACCATGTGTCCCCACAATATTGAACCAAGAATATATATGAATTAAAATCAAAACTTAAAACTACCCTGTGTCCCCACAATATTGAACCAAGAATATATATGAATTAAGGTAGGTCCAAACCATCAAAATGACTTAAACTTAATAAATTTACTTATACCCAAAATAAATGAATTAAACTTAAGATATTTTAAACATTATTATAATAATTATGAACATACCAACCAATTCTATCACCATTAAAAATTTTCTTCTAGAAGACAATTCCATGCTTATGCATGAATGTGGACATGCACATATTCATGGTACCATCTCAATGTTGCAGACAAGTTTTGCACATGGGGCGTGGAATGTCATAGAGACTTTATGACCGTTATATTCTTAAAGAAGAAGCAAGCTTGAGGGAAGAAGGGGCATTGGAGGGTGTTCCAAATTTATTATATTTGGGCGTTTTCAAAGGGACAATAATAGGGCAGTATTAACAAGGGCAAATATCCGACACCAAAATGAATGTGTGGCCAAACTGCTTACGTGGCCTCTCCTCTCCACACCGACACTGCTGCATAACCCACGTGCTCAGAAAGCAGGATTGATGTGGACGTCTACAAACCCTAGGCTCACATTTCTTTCACATTCTTACCAGGGGCTTAGCTAGAGCTATCTCTCATTTTCTAAGATTTTTCAGGGGGGAGCATATAAATATATGTGTCTGTTTTTTTACCATGGGCTTAGCTAGAGCTATCTCTCATTTTCTTAGATTTTTCCAAGGGGGAGCATATAAATATATGTGTTGCTTTCTCATGACATCTATATAGTTTTCTCATGACATCTGTATAGTTGTGAGATTTGAGTGGAGGTACAGTTAAAAAGTTACAATAAAAATGTGTAAATTTAAAATGTTATTTCTTTATTTAAAGATTAAAAATAGACTTATTAGTTGATAAGTTTTTATGTGGGAGCTATGTTTCTCGAAAAAAATGTCAGCTTGGTAGTCAACAGTGAAAGAATGTGCTCTTTGTCAATAGTTAAAGAAATTGGGTAGTGAATATCTCTGTGTGTTGTTGTCTATTCTCCATTGCCAAAACAAAAGGTCACATGAACAATTTCTCACACCCCGTGAAAGCTCCAAGTTTGTCGTGTTGTTGTTGCTTCGATTAGCCACAACTTTGTAGGCCCTTTCCTCTATCAATCATTTTGCAAGTCCACAAAACTTTAAAGTAATGATAAGCATAACACAATACATTTTAATTATTTTTTCTACCACATACTCGACATATGTGGGTGAAAAAAGAGTAGCTATATACACAGCTCTTGTATAAATGAAATTAGGGGTTTAAATTATCATCGAGGTGATTGTTTTTCTACCACCCATTATAACCAAAGAGAAAAGAATTAAGAGAAGCAAACAAAAGACAATAGAAATTATCCACAAACATTTGCATGGCGAGGATAAGCTAGGTATGATTTTTGTATGTTCTAACAAATTTCTACTTTTTTTTTTTGCTTTAGGAAATGGAAAAATAACCATGGCATGTATGCTTTTGTGGGGCTTGATGTTTTCAATTCTTATATGTTTTTGTGTTTTCAAGCTTTTTCTTGTCCATCCATTTTATTATAACAAACAGACATCTTGCTCCCAAAAGCTTTTCATGTGCAACATAGATAGGGTTAAATCAAGGCTATTAAGGCTCTTGTAACATAATGGTTCAATTTTTTTTGGTTTGATTACGATTGTTTTCTATGTTATGAGGGGTTTAGTTTACTAGGTATGGTAGGTTTCAACTTCCATATACTTTTAAAAGATAATTGGAAAATGTAAGGAAGCTAAGGTAGCAGAACAACTTCCTACACTAACCTTGAGAGGAGGGTTATGCAAAAATATTTTCAGATCTTTACATCAATAATGAAAACTTAGCAAGAATAATCATAAATAACATGCATACCACAACACATTGATTTACGCGGGGAAAACCCTTTTAGGAGAAAAAATCCACACTCTAAAAGGCACCCAATATATTATTGAGAAATTAACAACAAATTATAATATACTTGCAAAGCAAACTTCTCATAAGAGTATCACCAATTGAAAATTGCTATCAAACTCTCAAGATACATCACAACACACAATCATAATATAATTCCCTCATAAAATAGGGTTGCCTTCTAGGGAAAACAAAGCGCACAAACTATCCATTGTTAGATCTATGACCTAATGATAAACAGTCAGGATTCACAAGGATAAATTATAAATTAAAATTTGTTTATGAGGCGATGTCCCCAAAAGCCCCACTAGGGACATGTTGCCCTCGTCCCCTAGCCAATCAGGGGATTGGAGCCCGCAAAGGAGGTAGTCCCCCTTGCAACGCCTTGCACTCACGTATGAATAGTAATATTTTATAAGCAATATTTTTTTAATATTGCAAGGTTGATACACCATTTTCCTAACATAATATGCCCATGAATTTTGTAACATTTAAGATTTCCAAAAATGAATTTTAAAGTTACAGAGATCATCCAAACATATGATATGGAGGAAAATAAATGTTCTTTTTAGATATTATGCTCTCTCTTAGATGCTTTGATTTCTTCTTTACAACATTTCAATTATTCCCAACAAGCCTAAATGCCTTCCTTTACCTATTTAAATAAAGGCCTTAGATGTTAGATAAAATTGTTATATGTTATTGGAAATATATGTTTGGTTGTTATTGTTTGGCTGTCATTGATGTCAAACATTGTGGTCTAGAGGTATTTGTGTTTGTGTTTTCTCAAACATTGTGGTCCGAAAGTATTTGCTGATGACATGTTCAGAAGGAAGTTGGCCCAGAAGAAGTAAGGTTGTATGTTGGACATGATAGTACTATAAAATAGTGTAAGACAGGTATGCATTATAGAGATTGTGAGAATGATTTATTTTTCAGTGCTTCGGTGTTATATTCTAAGGTTCAGAGGTCAATGGCTTAGTATCAGAGATATACAGTTGAAGATGATGAATATTCAATTGTGTTCTTTCAAAAGGTTTCCTCTCTTCAAATATAGGTTATAGATTTGCAGATATGATTTGTATTCTATTGAGGTATTGGTATTGGTTGTGGTGTTTCCTTGTGATCCGAAAATAGTTCTTGGTGATCTAGAAATAATGTTAGCAAGTGATGTAGTTATGATATGCTGTTGTTCTGGTCCATAAATCTGTTATGATGGCTTCTGATGTGGACAAATGGCAAGTGATATGGAATCTGATGTGGAGTATGGATCTCACTCTAGCGTGTGGAGGTCCATATATAGCTAGTAGGTGATGTGGTTCTTTAGGAAGTGTGATGCTACACATTTGAGATAACTATGGAAGTTATTTCAGTGATTGCACATCTAGTATTAGAGAATGTGTAAAGTGTTCATGGTCATCTCTCTCTCTCTCTCTCTCTCTCTCTCTCTCTGATAATGATTCATGTT
Source organism: Thuja plicata (assembly GCA_018584345.1). NCBI lineage: Eukaryota > Viridiplantae > Streptophyta > Pinopsida > Cupressales > Cupressaceae > Thuja > Thuja plicata. Next base: position 2,900,236 of record MU228109.1, read on the forward strand.
TTTGGTCTGGGTATTGTGTTTAATGTTTATCTCTTATCCAGATGGGTTCATGTTATGTGTGACCTATGTTTTGGTCCAAATTCTCTTGGGCATGAGCCTTATTATAATTTGTTGTTGACATGGCCTACTTGTAATTTGATTTTGATTTACACTTGGCATGTTCAACCTTGTTGTAATTCCAATGACCTATTTTGTATATAAGTATATTGTGTTCTTTGACAAAATTAATAGAGTTGTGAGCAAGCAAGTGTTGATCTATAAGATCTACAAGCTGCATTATCAACAAAATTTATCTTTATTCTTTCTAGATATTTGTATCTACCTTGTCCCTATGATAGTGAATATTGGGTGCACAAGTTATTTTCTGTATCTTTCTACTTTGGCAGTGAGCCTCTGTCTACAAGTCTAGAGTAGTGAGCTCCTATCTATATTCAATGTTGTGTTGGCAGTGAGCCTATGGTTGCAACTTTGGAGTAGTGAGCTCCTACTATCTTTGTAATCAAACTATATATCATTGATTTATATTTGTGGGAAATTTCTCAATGTGGTTTTTCCCAGTTTGAGTTTGCATGTTTAAAAATCTTGATTTTCATGTGTTGTTATTTTTGTTCATTATTTTCTTAATGTTTAATGTGGTGAATATTCAAGGGAGTTGAGTACTTAAGTGAGATTTTGGTTTATACTGATTGACCTCCCCTCTCAATATCCAGAGTGTTTGAACAATTGGTATTAGAGCAGTTTCCTTTTGAAGAATCTTAACCCCTTGAGGTTGATGTAGGATAGCGCATAACTTATACTTTCAGGCTTCAGTATTTGATGGTAAAAATTTCTCTTATTGGAAGGAAAAGATGGAAGCATATTTGGAAACTTTGCAGAATGGTATTTGTGAGGCTATTCAAACTAGTTTCAATCCACCTCCCTGAAGACCTTTGACTACTGATGAAGAAAAACAAAAGGAAGCTAATGTGAAATCAAGAGCAATACTCATTATCAATTTTTGTGACACAACATTTGGAAGGGTGAAAGGTATAAAGCGAGCTAAAGAGATATGTGAATAGTTAGTTTTGGTATATGGAGGATATTAAAAGACAAAACATGCAAGACTTATGAACCTAAAACATAAGTATGAGTTCTTAAGAAAGACAAAAGATGAGTGTTTAAAGATACATATACATAGTCACAATTGTTGATGATGGAATTAGAGTTGTTGGAAGACATCTAGAAGATAGAGATTTTATACTTAAGATCTTAATAATCCTAGCAAAGGATTTCATACCAATGACATGTTCAATAGGGGAGAGCAATGATCTAAGTCAGTATTTAGTTGATCAATTTATTGGTTCACTTTTTGCATTTGAGATTGCAGAAGTTGAAAGGGAAAAGAGAGAAACTACATTTAAATCTGTTGAAGAAGTTGAATCTGAGACAAGCAAGATGTTGGAGGAGGCTGAAGCATTTATTTCAAGAAGATTCAGGTGAGGCACTGGTAAATACAAAGGTAAGTTACCTCTTAAGTGCTTTAATTGTAGAAGAATAAGACATTTTGCTAATGATTGCAAGTATAAGGAATATTATAGTGAATTGGAAGATAATGATAGAAAAGGCAATCAGAAGAAAGGTAATTTGAGGAAAAAAATAAATTTCAAAGGAAAGAGTAAAAAGAGTTTATGTTCCATGGAGGAAAAATTCTCTGAAGATAAAGATATTGCTGAAATTATTGAGAATTCTTTATTTCTAGCTATTTCACAAAGAACTAGGAGATTGCATTACATGCTAAAGTTTTTGCAGATGGATGGATTGTATATTCTGGATGTTCAAATCATATGACACGTGACAAGAGATTATTTATTAAGTTAGAAGAATATGATGGAGGAGAAATCAGATTTGCAAGAGAAGGAAGTGCACAAATCAAAGGTGTTGGAATCATTTCAATTGATGGTAAGTGTAGAACTGATCATGTTTATTATGTTGAAGGTTTGAAACATAATTTTTTGAGTGTAGTCAAATGTGTAAGAAAGGGTATGAAGTTATGTTCAAAAGTGATGGTTGTGTTATTTAAAAAAGATTTTGGTAAAATGATTGTAAGGTTTTAGGACTGCTAGGAACATCTATTATATTAAAGATAAATGTGAGAATTTTTGTTTTCTAACTCAATGTAATGGAAGTTGGGGAGATGAATCTGAGATGGAACTCAAACAAGATAAAGTGGATTCTGCATTACTGAAGAACATTGAGGAAAGAAAGAATGAATTAGAAAAAATGGTGGAAGACAAAAGGATTTGGTATACCAAAAGTAGGTGGAAGACAAAATGGATCTGGTAGACTAGAAGTAGGTGAAAGAGAAAATGGTTTTGGTAGTTTAGATGCAGGCAAAAGACAAAAGAGACTGATGAAGTAGATACCTCCTCCTATTCATTCCACGCATTAATAGATTTTTTATCTTGCAATAAAGTAGGGCACAAAGATGATGAATGTAGACGTCAAAAAAAGAGTTATGATTTTAATGCAATATGCTTTCATTGCAATAAGTTTGAACATAAGGCAGTTCAATACAGAAGTAGAATGAATATGAATATAAATGTTAAGAACTTCAATGGATATTTCTATGGTTGTAATGGATATGGACATAGAAAGGTTGAATGAAGGATAAACATCAATGTCAAGAATAATGAAACTGCGAAAATGAAAAAGGATGGTCCAGTTTGCTAGAACTACAACATGAAAAACATATTGCAAGGTTTTGAAAAAGTATGGATTGAAAGGATGATCGTCCAATGGTTGTAATAGATTCAAAAGGTAAGAACAAGACATATTTGATGGAGAGAATAGAAGATGCTTCGGAAGGTGGTCCAACATCCATTATGCATTTTATTTACTCTTCTTATAAATGACTCACACTACATGGTCTAAGGGGGAGTTTCCAAGAAAATCTATTTCCCCCATCTAGGTTGGATGTTGAGTATCTCGTCAACTTGTAAATAAGGCATGATGCATTTTATAGAGGTAAGATTTATGTTTTTTGTTCCATAAAGGTGTCTATATGGTTTAGTAAACAATGTATTAGTTGTTTGGTTTTTTCAAATATTGTAAATACCAAGTGTACCGTCCTAAAAAGTAAGCCCTTAATTAGTATTCTTATAAGGACCATTTTGTACTCATTTTAGTAAAGGACAATTAAATTTAAATCTGGGTCCTCTTTCTTCTCTCTTTTCCCTCTAGCTTTCTTAAAATTGAGGTTAGCCCTTATTGCTACGTGTGCTCCTCTATTTTTCCCCCAATCACTTAATTTATTTCATCACCTAGGCCCTATATCATTATTAGTGGCCTTTTTGACCTTTTTGAGCCCTAAAACCAGCTGTGATTTAAATATCCGCATCTACAAATTCCCTTGAGCCCACAAAATGAAATTAAGCCCTGATTAGAGGGTGCATTGTGTTTCAAAATTTTTGCATTCAGGTGCTCAATGTTTCAAATATTTTGCACTTAGGTGCACAATGTTCTAGGCATTGTGCATCCCCAGAAGTGGCCCAAAATTAAAGAGGGGTTCCTATTTGGAGAATGGATATGAGATTCATATCTGTGGTTGGCCTGGGTAAGGTTAAAACTCTGAAATATAGTGAGCAAGTATAAAATCCCTCTATTTATCCTCACTTTGGTAATCAAGGAATCAATTTTGGATCTATCTTGAAGCATTCAAATCTATATGTGTTCTAAGGCATTCAAGCATTCAATCCAAGAGTCTTGTGTAAGGAATTGAGAAAGTCAGGATCATCAAGCAATTCAAGGCATTTGGTGGCAATTCAAGATCTGTAATGCCCCGCCAGGGAACCCAGGAGAAACTAGCCTAAACAAACAATTAAGTTAACATGATAATAATTTTTTTTAAAAATGTTTACAAACAACAATGATAACAACACAGAAGAAACACAATGAGATAAATGACATGCACATAAATAAAAATCAACAAAGGTTACAAATCTTGAGGGTTCCTTGACGTAGGATTACTTAATCAAACTAATCTACGAAGAACAACTATAAAGAACTAACATAAAAGATATATCAACTGAATCCATAATAACCATCTCATATCATAATATCACATATACAACTGATACCCAAGGTAAACATACCATAATCAATATCCACTTTACAATTCGCAGAGTATGTAGTAATACATACCAATACAACACATCCTCTGAAATAATGTTAACCAATATACAATATGGTACAAGAATACAACCCATGAAACTGAACAAGTCTCCAAAAGAATAAGAAGGTAGAACTGTAGCAAGGATCATCAGATAAAAAGTCATGAACTTCGGATCTCAATGGTAATAAGAATCACTATCACTTGACCTCATGGAACCAAAGGCCCACTCCCACCGTGTTGAGGAGATAACATCAGGCCCACTCACATGGGTATACAACAATAAGGTAACATCAAAGGTATACAAGACATCATATAGGAATGCATAGGAATATTCTAGAAGCTCTCTAAAATACAATAAGGAGTCTACACAATACCAAAGGCACCCAACATACATAGGATAACCTAAGCTGCATATAGGGAAGTGTCATCATATACGTCTAACCCTTAAGTTTCATTCTGGTAGTCTCATTGGACCTCGACACTCAAGTGACCATACATGGCATCAATGACCTCTCAAATAAACAAAGTCACTAACTATGCTAGACATACACCCCTCAAGGCGGAAAGTATCATCTCAGCCTCCATCTTAGCCTATAATAGTGCTCAAGCATGGGTGAAGAAACATATCTTATTAGTTCATTTTAAAACCCCAATTAATCATTATGTTATCACTTGTTAAGATTACTTACAATAAGTGATCATGGCAGCCACTTGCGGGCCCCGACGCTTATTGCAAGCCACCCCTACTACACAAATAGGTAACCTACCCTAGGCTCACAGATCCTACAAAGATCTAACAAGGATACAAATACAGATAAACCCAAATCCAGTTCCCCACATAATAACAGGAATGATCATACATATATACATTCTCAGAAAATTTATAAACAACATCAAAAGGAAATACATAACTCTTGACACTAGTTCTTGCCCATACAAGAACTGTTGGTTCTCAATTAACCAAAACCACTTAAAGTACTCTCAAAGAATCACATAATACAAGTTTAGACAAACCAGGTGGGGTAAAAAGATCGAGACCAAAATCGATATTTCATACACTGATGCACACAAGACACCATAGAAAATAGAAATCCCAAAACCTCTGGTTTCATATCCCAAGAGTCAACTAGTCCCAACAGATACCCAAAACATTGCAATTTCATAAAAGAGAGAAACACACAATCTAGTTAATAGTCATCTAGAAAACACCATTACATGATAAAACTCAATTTCAGAAAGAACTAGCAAAATATAGTAATAAACCAATTTATTATAAACATTATGCAAATTAGTTTATCCAATAGAATTACTAACCATACTATAATTAAATTCCCAAGGAAATGCAAATTAAAACCCCTATAAATTAATTTGTAAAATTTACCAAATATAAATTTATCTATTTAATAATTACTAAAACTAAAACATAATTACAACATGCAAAGAAATCTAAATGTAATATTTATTAATAGATATTAATATTAATCCTCAAATATTAATACTATTATTAATACTTTGATAAAACCATATATTAAAAAAATCTATTTAAAAGTGAATAACCTAACAATAATAATAAAACTATATATATAATAATATTAACTAACATTTTAATAAAATTAAATTTATTTATAAAAACTTAATTAAAAACAAGGTTAAGTGGAGGATCGGGGTGTGTGGGCCCCGCGGGTCTCCACATCCCCACGGTCCCCACCCACCACGTGGTACCACTGCACTGCAGTGGTACCACATGGAACTACGGGCTCATTGCACTGCGCAGTGAGTACCGTGAACCCTGTGACCCCATTACGCAGTGAGTACCACGCAAGTGGTACAAGGGGTTGGGGTTTTGATGGCCCCCGCCTCCCACTAACTCAAACATAACTTTTTTTTAAAAACAAAACTTTCATTTTATATTTTTTTTAAACCTTTTTTTTAATAATAAAGTTTCTTTCTATTAAGATTTGATTTTACATGTATTAGTTAAATACCAAATCTTCTTATTTATATATATTTTTTAATTAATTTCCTTTATCATTTTATTTTTATTTATCTGGTAAAAAACACCAGATTGTACTTTTCCAATGAATGTGTGTGTATTTTGCGGATCTACAAGCTGCAACACAACACTTCAATATGTCATTGCATTAGTGAGATAAACACGAAATAACAAAGGAAAAGCACATATACATCACTAAAATCGACATATTACCACATATCTAAGAAGAGTATGAAATATGCTATAATTTGCCCTCATATTATGCATAAATCAGTGACACATTCATGCTTAGAATGGAAGATTTTAAGAATGCAAGCTAAATTGTAATGCAAAGTTCTTTTTAGGCGCTCCAAATGAAAGATTATAACAATTCTAAGAATTTGAGCTAAAATGCATTTAGAAATTAGGACAACATTAGTTTGCAAATGAAATTCTAAAATTAGGGGCAACATAAGGATGCTTTCAAATTCTAAGATTAAGGGCCCATTGAGCTCAAAATTCATTCATTTTATAGAAGAATTTGAGGAATGAGAGGTCAAGATTGAGTTGTGAGGATAGGTGGAGATTGAATCCCTAGTGATCCATGTGAGATAATCCAAGTGATTTAACTCTCATTGGCTAATGGTTTGACTTTCCATTTTGCAAGTGAGGAGTTGTAATTAGGGAATTTATTTAATTCCTTTTAATTAATTACCTTAGCCATATATTTAATTGTTTTGATTTGATTTGATTTAATTGGCTAAGACAATTAATGTAAATTAGTGATAAGATCACTTTTATTTTTAGGAAATTAAATTTGATTTAAATGAATTATGCCAATTAATTGAAGAACTATCTTGACATAATTAGGGGTATGATCACACTTGGGGAAAATAGGGTCTCTGGTCAGAGCATACCAAATTAGGGTGGTTAAATTTTCTCATATTTGAATTGATGTGTGAGCAGTGCATTGATTCAAAGAATGTTTGATGTTGACTTCGGAAAGTTTGAGAATTCCACCCTTGATTGAATGAAATATATGATGAGATCAATCTCACACTTGATTGAACTAAGATTGATGGTATTGACTTTGAAATTGATGGAACACAGGTCAATAGAACAAATATCTAAAGATACCAATTTTGAACTTGATCAAACAAGAATTTATAATACTGACTCCAAACTTGATCAAACGAAGGTCAATACGAAGCTGCTAGGAGCTTTGAGGTATCAATTTTGAACTTGATTGAACAAGAATTGATAATAATGACACCAAACTTGATCGAACGAAGATCTTTCCGAAGCTACCAGGAGCTTAATAAAGATATGAGAATATATAGACATAGATATCCATCTTGTGAGAACCAAAGCCTTCTATCCAACATTCCCGACTTGATCGAGGGAAACTACCATGCCCCTAGTCTTTTGACGATGAAGTCATTTTAATGCTTTTTGAGCAAGAATTTGATTGATTTTAAGTGTGATCATGCCCCCTCGGGAACGAAATTGAATGAAAAAGAATAAAATCCCTTTGTAGGATGATATATCACTTGAACAGATCGATTGTATCGAGAAATAATCAATTAGAATAAATGATGAAGCGAAGGTGTGTTAAGAGAAAAAACAATTCTACCAAGTTAAGTACATGAAAATATGAGTTATGAGCCTGATAAAATGATGTAGGACCAAGATTTTGATGAATAATGTGCCATTTTGATGATATAGAACCCGAAAAACTGATTGCATAAAGCCTGCAAATCATTTTCTGAACATGTATAGCAATTTTGCATTTTTGTAAGACAGTCGTAAAATGTGTAGTGTGCTGTTGAAAACATCATCTGTGTGTTCGATTTCGTTCCCCATAGATTAGAAAAGAAAAAAATTGAATTTTGATAGTCTGGGAGTCTGAGATAGCTATTTCTGATTTTGACATGTTCATGAGTTCTCTTCCTTGATAGATGTTTAGATTGATGCACATGTGATTATGTACTTGGTCTTTTGATGAGTTAGAATAGATTTATGTGATGACATCATTTATTCTCTTTTATTTATTACTGAAATATAAATGTGTTAGGAATGATTCTAGATGAATATGCAAATGTATGTTTTTGAGATTTTCTTTATGTAAATATGTGTATGGATGCACTTAGGATGTAAAAAGAAATGAGATGCTTGAATGTTTTTTTTTTGTATTTTCTCTTTCTTATTTATGAATGCAGAATGTATTCCATAGATATGCACCGACATTAATATCAGTAATATAGATGATGTAGTTAACTTGGTTTTTGGATGAACCAGGAAATCATTTTGAACTCAGGTCCTTATGTGGTGAATCATGTAATCTTTAAATGAATCTATATGTAGACTCTTAGGACTGTCACTAATTTGTATACATTGTAGCATTTTTATCATCATTGGGCATTTTTGTAATAGACAACATCGGATAGTACAACTATCACTAATATCCATAAGGTATCATGAAAGTATGAGTCTATGTGTATTGGATGCAATGTCGAAAATAAACCTAAGCATCAAGGCATAGAGGCCATGATGACTAGTCAGTTATATCCTTTTTATTTTAAGAATAATCTTTTGTTGATGTGCAATATAAGATATGTGACCTGCAATGACCTTCAATATTCATATCCTTGGGTACATAATGTGTCATACACCTTACTTAGAATTTGATGTAGAAACAGACAAGGAAATTGGTTCAACCTCACCGTAGTTTACACATAACAAGGATCGAGATATATGTGGCTATCCACTCATATTGGCATCTCTTACCATAAACATCCAAGTTAGATGAAACTTATAGGATCATTGAAATAATCACCATATGCAGAAAACCAAGAAAATATTATGCCATCTGTCCTTGTGACTCTGTCTTTAAATAGACGTCATGGAGTAACTCGAAAGACATAAAAATCACCAATTGATAATCAATCAAAGAAAATTAATAACTGTTCATATGCCCCTAGTTTGAAACATCATTGGAACATAAAAGATGATGACATGTAACTAATTGAATGTTTGAAGATGTTAAGTTGATAACCAAAATGCAGAAGGATAATGCAAGACATTAAATCAATTAATGGATTGTATTGTCATTGATGTCAACTTGATATAATCTAATCAGTTATAATCAAATTGTCAAAGACTTCAGAGGATCAGAGAGATAAAGATTACGATTTCTGTAATGCATAAAAGACAAGCATTCACATTGTGACTACAAACACCGACAGTCAGTGGAACCCGACAGATAGAGATCACCGACAGTCGAGTTACAATGATGCTCGAGCAAGAAAACCGACGAGTAGAATCACGAGCAAACTCGACGGCTAGAAACATAGTATAAAATGATAGAGAAGCCTGAGGAGAACTGGAGTGTTGATCGACGCTATCAGAGAGTTAAAACCAAAATTAACTTGATTTCACAAATGATAAAATATCTAGCTGGCAGAGCTAAATATAGAGTTAATTAGTAGTTATCATTGTTTTCATTGACAAGATAAGCCAGAGATAAGTAATTGATTTAAAGCTGATTTGTCTAGTTGGAAAAAATATCTCAACGAGATAAAACATGAGTTTTTCTTTAAATCTAATTGGCGAGAATTGTGGATCATGCCAAGATCAAGAATATCAAGAACCTAACAATGGTGATATCATGTCTATTTAAGAGACAACTCAATTCATTACGAATGGGTGAGGGTGAAGGAATGAACAAGAGGATGCTAAAGAGAAACTAATGAAGAGCAACTTCATATAGTGCTAATCAACAAGCTGAGGAAAGAGCTAAAGAATTCTATAGACACCGAGCAACAAAGAACAACATCACCGAGCATAATCAAAGTGGAGCAAAGGTATAAATAGAGTTATATTGATCAGAATAATTTTGTGAGATTACAATAGATCTGAAAATCTACAAGTATAAGTTTTATATGTGAACAGATCATACTATTTCAGTTTAACCATTGATTCAGAAAGTCTCTTAACCAACCTGGATTTAAAGATCCTTTCTATATTGAGATACATTTAATGGAGTATCATAAAGTTTGATCAGGAAGATAACATGAGATGCCAGGTACCTATTGATAGGCCAAGTGAGTGTTTGATCAAGGATGGTAGCATAGAGATGCCTGATATCAAGTGACAGACTAAAATTTTAAATTCTCTAACAAGGTCACACCTAATAGTGTGTTTGTAACCTTTAAAAGGGTTGGCTCTTCACTGAGCTCACTTCAGAAGAGTGAAAATTTTGGGTTACCAGTCCCAAGTGGTTTTTCCCTTGATAGGGTTTCCATGATAAAAATTGATGTGTCAATGTGTTTATGAGTCATTACTTTAGTATTTTGCATTACACTTAACTTAATTGGATTGAATGGTATACTCTAGATAATTTACTGTCTTTTGGTAAATTAATAGACTGCTAATCGGTAAATCTACAGTAGAAGGTTTTACAAAGCATTCTAAGGAGTAGTAAATTGATAAAAGTATTTGGAGGCATTCATATTATAGGAATGAAGATAGCTAGAGGTATAATTTTGTGGTACTAAGTTTTAAGGGTTGATTATTGGAATATTTTTGAGGCCACTGATTCAGCCCCCCTCTTAGGTATTACTAACAATTGGTATCAGAGCTTGTGTACTTAGAAAGGGAGTTTAACATCTCAAGAAAAAGATCACAAGATGAATAGACGAGATGTGCCCAAGTTGAATAAAGACAACTTTGCATCATGGCAAAGCAGAATAAGACTCCACCTATCAGGTATTGGAAATGATATTGCTCAATACTTAGATACTGAATATGTGTTGCCTACAGGACCTCATACTCTTGAGAAATTAAGAGTCAAGCATGAGCATAACTGCATGATGATAGAACTTGCATCATCACTCTCCGATGCTGAGTTTGAAGATGTCAAAACCTGCACCTCTGCAAAGCAAATTTGGGATAATTTGAAGCTTGTACATGGAGGAGATGCCAATGTACTCAGAGCAAAGGCAAAAAGCCTAAGAGGGAGGTTTGATGACCTAAGGATGAAAGAAGGAGAAAACATTACTTAGTATAGCTGTAGAATCAAAGAGGTAGTAAATGCTATCCAAGGAGTTGGAGGTGTATTTGAAGAGGAGACAGTGGTATGAAAAATATTAAGGAACTTATTGCCTGTTTATGCTATTAAAGTTTCTACTATTCAAGAAATGAGAGCAGTTGCAAAAAATATGGTTACTCTAGATAGTTTGATTGGTAGAATAATTTCATTTGAGATGAATAACTTTGACAATAGTGTCTTACTATCCATAGATTATGCATTCAAATCTTCTCTAAATATAAGTAACTCAAGTCATAGACATGCTGTTAGAAATGATAGTGACATAGATAATGAGGATCAAGGACTTGATGAAATAGAAGCACTTATGGCTAGAAGATTGCAGAGAGGCAAAGGCAGATACAAAGGTAAATTACCACTTGTATGTTTCAATTGTAAAGAGGTTGGAAACTTTGCTGCAAGATGTCCAAACTGACGAAAATATGATAGAGGAAATGAGAGACCTTATGAGAAGAAGTTTGATAAAGGTGAAAATAGAGAATACCGGAGCAACCAACAATCTGAAAAGAGAGATACCTGAGACTACAAGGATGAAGGGAAGAAAGATTGTTACCTAGCTGAGAGTAGAGCTGATGACACTGACACCAAATCAGAAGAAGACATTGAGATGGTATTTGTAGCCATGAAGGATAATTCAGATGAAGATGAAGAAAGGTATGTAGAAACTACAATCATATCTAAAGTTAGTAAAAATGATGCCTGAATCGTAGATAGTGGCTGCACTCACCATATGACCAATGATAAAAAAAAGTTTGAGGCTTTTGAATACTATAATGGTGGTTCAGTGAGAATGGGAAATGATACATCTTGTCTAGTTGAAGGAAAATGAGCCATAATATTGAATAACCTGATAAAATGTGAAAATGCTTACTGGGTTAAAGGACTAAATTACAATTTGTTAAGTGCTTCTCAATTGAACAATTCAGGTCATGGAGTAGCATTTGAAAATAAGAAGGAAAATATCTTAAATGAATCAGGAAGGTTGATTGGTACCAGTGAGAATACAAAAGGTAACCTTTTCTATCTTGATGACACTAACACCACTTGTTTAATGACTAGAAACGAAGACTTATGGTTGTGGCACAAAAGATTGTGTCATGTGAAATTTGACAACATGATAAAGGTAAGAAACAAAAGGAATGTTAGAGGCTTACCGACGATGACTAAGCCTGATCATATCATGTACAAGAATTGTCAAAAAGGTAAGATGACAAAGTCTAGTTTCAAGAGAAAAACCCATACATCTACTACAATTCTATAATTAGTCCATACAGATCTATGTGGACCAATGAGAACAAAGAGATACTATGGAGATATGTATTTTATTCTCTTTGTTGATGATTTCTCTAGAATGATGATAGTCATGTTTTTAAAAGATAAATCAAAAGCATTTAAGCTGTTAAATGGTACAAAGAAATGGTAGAAAAACAAAGTGAAAAGCAATTGAAATGCTTAAGATCAGATAGAGGAGGGGAATTTACTTCAGAAGAATTCACTAACTATTGCATTGAGCATGGAATTAAAAGACATGTTTTTGCACCAAGGAAACCACAACAAAATGGAATTGCTGAGAGGAGAAACAGATCAATTGTTGACTGTCCAAGAACATTGATGATTGAGAAAAAGCATCACTCAAACATTTTGGAGGGAAGCTGTTAGTACTTACACACTAAACAGAGTACAATTGAAGAAGGACACAAAGAAGACACCATATGAGCTTTGGTATGGTCATACACCCAATGTAAGTTACTTCTGAATCTTTGGTAGTCAATGTTATATATTGAAGGATGATAGAAATAGAAAATTTGACTGCAAAAGTGAAGAAGATATCTTCCTAGGGTATTCTACCAAAACCAAGGCTTATAAATGTCTTAATAAGTCATATAACAAAATCATTGAAAGTGCAAATGTGAAAATAGATGAATTTGCAGAAAAGATTGATAAGGAAAGCAAAAAGGAACCGAAGGACTACAACAGGTTTGTTTGTACAAAACCTGACACTCTACCCAAGAAACAATGTGTTTCTCCCAAGCATCAGAACATTGCACCCAAGCATCAGGCTGCAATTAGCAACAATCAGGATAATACTCAAGATGATGTTCCGAGCAACGGAGATGAAAATGAAGGTCAAGAAGATAATTAGAATGATGAACACAAAGTTGAACCGAAAATTTCCAAGTATGTCAGAAGACATCATCCACATAACCAAATCATAGGAGACAAGAAGGTTGGAATAAGAACAAGAAGTAAGTCACTTAACACTAGATGTTACTTTGTGATTTTGAGCCTAAATCTGTTTACAATTCACTTGAGAATGAAGAATGGGTCAGTTCTATGAATGAAGAGATAGAATAGATTGAGAAGAACAATACATGGACACTAGTACCAAGACCAGATGACAAGAATGTCATCAGTACCAAATGGATATTCAGAAATAAGCTGAATGAGAATAGAGAAGTCACTAGAAACAAAGCAAAATTAGTATGCAAGGGATATGCACAAGAAGAAGGAATTGATTATGGCGAAACCTTTGCACCCATTGCTAGACTAGAAGGAGTTAGAATCTTACTTGCTTATGCTGAATTTAAAGGATTCAAGGTATACCAAATGGATGTCAAATCTGCATTCCTAAATGGAATAATTGAAGAAGAGGTATACATTGAATAACTAGAAGGGTTTGTTAATCCATACAAGAAAAACATGGTATGTAGACTACACAAAGCCTTGTATGAATTGAAACAAGCACCGAGAGCCTGATATGAAAGACTTCACTCATATCTCATTAGCATAAAATTTGTTAGAACAAGTGAAAATAGCAATCTGTACTTAAAAGAAGATACCGATGGTAATATTCTTATTGCTAAAAGTTTTGTTGATGATATCATTTTTGGAGGGAATGAATTGTTATGCAAATCCTTTGCTGATGAAATGAGAAAGGAATTTGAAATGTCTATGTTTGGAGAGATCAAATTCTTTATTGGTCTACATATTCTTCAACAAGGTACACACATATAAATCACTCAGTCCAAATATATCAATGAAGTGTTGAAGATATTAAAGATGGAAGATTCCAAACTAGTTGGAACACCTATGGCTATTAGATGCTAGATGAAAAAAGAAGACAAGACAAATAAGGTAATCCAAACCTTATATAGATCAATGATTGGAAAACTGACGTATGTTGTTCACACTAGACCAGATATAGAACATGCAATGGGGATAGTTGCAACATTCTCTGCTAATCCCAAAATCACATATGACTGTTGTCAAAATAATTCTAAGATATTTGAAGAACACCGAGGACTATGGCTTATGGTACAAAAGAGAAGGAAAATTTGAGCTACAAGTCTATACAGATGTTGATTGGGCTGGAAACATTGATGATCGAAAGAGCACAACTAGAGGAGCATTCTTCATGGGTGACAGACTTGTCACATGGATAAGCAAGAGGCAAGGATGCATCTCTTAGTCTACTACAGAAGTAGAGTACGTGGCTGTTGCTATAAATTGCTCTAATATTGCATGGATCAAACAATTATTGGAAGGTATGCATATGAAGATCCTTGAACCACTAATTATCTATTATGATAATACCAGTGCAATAAACATTTCTAAGAATCCAGTCTTGCATGCTAAGACTAAGCATATTGCTATCAAGTATCACTATTTGAGAGAACAAGTGCAAGAAAAGGAAGTGACACTAGAATATGTTCAATTAAAGGAACAATTAGGTGACATATTCACCAAGCCATTACCAAAGCATACATTTGAGTACCTGAGACAGAGACTAGGGGTTCAACCCTTGTCTATCGGTCAGTAATCTAACTATGAGGTTGCATCAGCCTACACCACATCTAAAGATAATTCATGTTGATGCAAACACTGAGATGGAAAGCAACTGATACATCTGTACACTGCAAGGTACATATCTACACCAAAAATCAAACATTTTATTGTTGATGGATAGGGAAATTCAAGGAATATATTATGCAAAAGGATGGAACATGATATAGATGATAAAATAAGGAGAAGTATTTTTTTTGGCATTGTTGTCAAAGGGAGATAAATATCTCATTATCATAAAATAGGGAGAATTATCATCAGGGAGAGATTTGCTTTATCATACAAAGGGAGAGATGATCTCCAAATCACATAAAGGAGAGATGATAAAAGGAAAGATTATAAAATTATCCATGAAGAGAAGTTCTTGAGAATAAGAAAGGAAGAGTTAATCAATATTCTAAGGGAGAGAAATTGATTACATATGAAATATCCATCTAAGAGAGAGAAGTAACAAAGGGAGAAAGTTCAAACAAATAGAAAGATTGTTGTCAAAGGAAAAAGAGATTATCAAGAAGAGGAGAGCACATATCATAATAGAGATATCAGATGATACATCTATCTAGTGAAGGGATTAAAGATTGAAGGCAACCACTTTGCATGAAACAAATCTATGCTATTTTTGAGCTTACCGAGAGCCAGACATTTGTAATAGTTATATTAGGAAAGCTTGATGAAACTATATATTTCATACTGTATTAGTGATAGTATACTATGATAATGTAGTATGTTGACATCAATGCCAAAGGGAGAGATTGATGACATGTAACTGATTGAATGTTTGAAGATGTTAAGTTGATAACTGAAATGCAAAAGGATAATGCAAGACATTAAATCAGTTAATGGATTGTATTGTCATTGATATCAACTTGATATAATCTAATTGGTTATAATCAAAGTGTCAAAGACTTCAGAGGATCAAAGAGATAAAGATTATGTTTTCTGTAATGCATAAAAGATAAGCATTCACATTGTGACTACAAATGCCGACGGTCAGTGGAACCCGACGGATAGAGATCACCGACAGTCAAGTTACAATGATGCCCAAGCAAGAAAACTGACGAGCATTACTGATGAGCAGAATCAAAAGCAAAACCGACAGCCAGAAACATAGTATAAATCGACGGAGAATCCCGAGGAGAACTGGAGTTTTGACTAACGCTATTAGAGAGTTAAAACCAAAATTAACTTGAGTTCACAAATGAAAAAATATCTAGCTGGCAGAGCTAAATATAGAGTTAACTAGTAGTTATCATTGTTTTCATTAACAAGATAATCCAGAGATAAGTAATTGATTTAAAGCTGATTTGTCCAGTTGGCAAAAAGATCTCAGTGAGATAAAACATGAGTTTTTCTTTAAATCTAATTGGTGAGAATTGTGGATCATGCAAAGATCAAGAAGATCAAGAACCTAACAATGGTGATATCATGTCTATTTAAGAGACAACTCAATTCATTACGAATGGGTGAGGGTGAAGGAATGAACAAGAGGATGCTAAAGAGAAACTAATGAAGAGAAGCTTCATACAGTGCTGATCAACAAGCTAAGGAAAGAGCTAAATAATTATGCAGACACTGAGCAACAGAGCACAACATCACCGAGCAAAATCAAAGTGGAGCAAAGGTATAAACAAAGTTATATTGATCAGAATAATTTTGTGAGATTATAATAGATCTGAAAATCTGCAAGTATAAGTTGTATATGTGAACATATCATATTTTTTTAGTTTAACCATTGATTCAGAAAGTCTCTTAACCAGGCGAGATTTAAAGATCCTTTCTATATTGAGATACATCCAATGGAGTATCAAAAATTTTCATCATGAAGATAACATGAGATGCCAGATACCTATTGACATGCCAAGTGAGTGTTTGATCAAGGATGGTAGCATAGAGATGCCCGATATCAAGTGACAAATTAAAATTTTAAATCCTCTAACAAGGTCACACCTAACAGTGTGTTTGTAAACTTTAACAGGGTTGACTCTTCACCGAGCTCACTTCAAAAGAGTGAAAATTTTGGGTTACCGGTCCCAAGTGGTTTTTCCCTTAAAAAGATTTCCATGTTAAAAATCCATGTGTCAATGTGTTTATGAGTCATTACTTTAGTGTTTTTCATTACACTTAACTTAACTGGATTGATCATTATACTCTAGATAATTTACTGTCTTTTGGTAAATTAATAGACTGCTAATTGGTAAATCTATAATAGAAGGTTTTAAAAAGAATTTCGAGTAGTAGTAAATTGATATAAGTATTTGGAGGCATTCATCTTATAGGACTGAAGATAACTAGAGGTATAATATTATGGTACTAAGTTTTAAGGGTTGATTATTGGAATATTTTTGAGGCCACTGATTCACCCCCCTCTAAGTTATTACTAACAAAAAGAGTCATAATCAAACCAATATCAGTCTATATGTATTTAAGTAGTATTGAGAAATACCGTTGAATCATTTTTCAAGCACAGTAGAGTATCATCGATCATAAATTGGAATCAAGAAATGTTGAGAAACACTAGTGGTGATTAAAGTGTTGAGAAACACTAGTGGTGATTAAACTGTTGAGAAACACTAGTATGATGTGTATTAGAGGTAGGTGGTGTTGAAGAAATACCCTTGTTTGTGATAGTGACATTTTGATGCAAGTATTAAGAAATATTGTTTTGAGAGGAAAAAAATCCTAGCTAAGAACCTAGGAAAACCTAGCAGACGCAGAACAAACATGCTGGAAACAATGCCCCCAGTGCAGAATGACTATTCCTAAGATGTAAATGCAGAAAAATTCCAGCAGAAAAATTCTAGGCAAGGATGAGACATTTGTAAGGAATTCAGAGTCAACCAATAGCACAGGTGCGATCGTGAAGGATTAGAATCAGTTGTGCATTGATAGATGGAGCATAGAGTACAAGTGACACTTGTTTTCCAAGTTTTCACCACTCGACAAAGCTTTTTATTTTTGCTACCAAGACGCATGTTTGCCAGGTTTTCACCAAGGCACTTTTATCTTTTTAAATTTTTTTATACTTTTTTATACTTTTTTATTTTTTTGTTAGTATCAAGGCGCCTGTTTCCCAAGTTTTCACCAAGGATACCTTTTTTTTAGGACTTTTTCCACTATTTTTGGATTTCTTTAGGATCAATTTTCTAATTTTTTTTTTGGTATTTTCTGAGAACTTTTTCCACTGCACAGGCTCTGTCAGCCAGATGTCAATATTAGAACCACTTCAAGTGTAGAGTATTGATGGGATCAGGAAGAACATCTCCATCAGGTGTAGCTAACTGATAAGCTTCAGTCCCAAAAGTTGCACTAATAACATAAGGTCCCATCCAGTTGAGTTCAAACTTACCTTTTTGTTCTCTATTTGGCTGATTTTTAGGATTCTCTTTGAGAACAAGATCCTCCACTTGAAATTGTCATGGTTTTACCTTCTTATTGTAGCCTTTTGACATTATTTTTTGGTGCACTTTGAGATGATCGAATGCTTGTTGCCTGCGCTCATCAAGTAGTTCTAGTGCATGAACCCTATCAATGCGGTATTATTCATCTGTAAAAAGACGTTGGAGAGATACTCGCAAAGATGGAATTTCTACTTCAATGGGTAGTACTGCTTCTGTACCATAGACTAGAGCAAATGGCGTGGCTCCTATTAGTGTTCTGATACTTGTTTTATAGGCCCATAATGCCGTATTTAGTTGCAAATTATAGTCTCTACCAGACTTACTCACAGTTCTATGTAAGCTTTTTAGAATTTTCTTATTTGAAGCCCCAACTTGTCCATTACCTTGTGTGTGTGTGTATTTGGGAACTTGTTGAGAAAGACACAAACACTCAATAAGTCATTGCATTAGCTTGAAAGGTTAGATAAAGCATACAAAACCACTAATATCGACCTATTGCCTTCTAACTAGAAAGAGTGTGATTAATTGCATAAAAGCCCTCAGATTACACTATTAATCAGTGACATATACTATCTAGCATGAAGGATTTTTGATTAAAAAAAAGATAAAAAGAAGTGAAACAAGTATTGTAGCTCTAAGCATGTGAATAATAACAATGGAAAAAGCATGAAATAAAGAGTGAAATACTATTCTAGGATTAATCCAACAGCATAACAATGTATTTTTGATCTAAGGTGAAGGCTTATTTACTCTCAA
>MU228109.1:2929628-2953070 GCA_018584345.1 Thuja plicata
ATAGTTATGTTTAAACATCCCATACATCAATAATGCTCTGATATACTATACTAAATACCGAAGAAATACACAACCATCAGTCCATATTTGGTCAGTAGCAAGGGAAAGGAGGTCGTTAATCTACTTACAATATCAGAGCAGAAGACATGAAGAACAAAAAACATAAAATACCATTAACTCAGAAGATCGAATGCGAACAACATCATTGCAAGAACTCTCCCTTCTTCATTAATATTTCCTCCAGCAAGCACTGGTGCGTGATACAATGGTGGCTACAGGGGAGCTTCTAACTATTGAAATCTTAAACAATGGAGCATTGAGCTCTGCAACTAAAATGAAAACACTGCTTTTCTATTACTATTGATAGCAAAATCATCAATTTTTCCGACCCTTGGAAAAGGGCCACACTTACTATTTATACACATTTTTATCTAACCCTAACCCTAACCCTATTTTACATTATACTACAATAAAATATATTACCCAGGGGCCGGTACTACCTGTGCCACCCTACAAAAGACCTTGAGACAAAATAGGCCTGACCTGTCAGAAGAATAAGACAAGAAGGTAGAGTGGAAGAATCGACCTCAAGAAGAGAGCTAGGAAAGAAAAGGAAGAAATTTTATCCTTGGGGATCGAGGCTACATGCCTCATAAATGGGAAATGCGGCACCCTATCTCCAATGTGCCAGGTGTACATCCAAAGTGGCACCTCGAGAAGACCATCTATCAAAAGACCAACTGCTGATCTGACGTTCCTTGATGTAGCCAACTACCCTCTGACAGTCTTCAACAACCTTTATTAACTGCTTGAAAATGACCGGTCAGCCTCAGGGACTGGGACACAGATCACTTGAAAGAATACAAAATTTTAGGATCCGGGACTCTGGGATCTGGGAACTTATGTTCCGAAAGAATAAAGAATACAAGATGTTTGGGTTTCCTCCGGCCTTCGAAGAAACTTTATTGTTGCTTGTTATCATTGAAGGTTTGGAGGAGGTGGGAGATTCCATCCTCATCAATCTCTCTGAGGCCGGACTGCCGGTACTTAGCCGCCTCAATCTATTCTCCTAGCTCTAGAACATTACTCTTAAATTCATCGGCCATTTTTTCCGCATCATGGCCACTAAGGATCATGCGAGTTAATCTTGCCATTTGAGTCCCATCCAGTCCCTCCGAGGATTGATACCTGGACTCCACTAATTCATATAACTTACCCAAAATGTACTCCTCCAGAGTGCATGTGTCAGTGCTGAATGGGTCAGCTCGAGAGACCTTTGTGACAAATTCCTTGTACATATTTGAAGAATACTAAACCGTATTGATCTTGTCATGCAAAACACCTACTAGTTGCTTGAGTACCTCCAATGTGAGGTTAAGTCTGGAGTGCTGGGTCCTCACAAAATCAAATGATTCTTCTCCCAGAATCCCAGAATCAGAGACCATCTCTTCCCCAAGGTTGAGGAGCTCTTCTAGTTCCACCTTCCATGCCTCATAGTTTTCCATATCACCCTCCCATATGTTAAGGATAGTTTCTTCCTAATGCAGAATGTGTCGAGCCGCATATAAATCTGGGAGGGTGGATACTAGGAAGCGTCGGGTGTTTCCTACCTGTAGAGCGACCCACTCATCGAATGCTTGGGCCTTCTTCTTCATTTCCTGTAGGGAGTCTATGTAACTCTGGGGTAATGGCACATCAGATGTGGAGGCCTCTAGAGGAATGGCACTAATAGTCCTGGCCAGCTCAGTAAGCAATCCCATAAGGTTTGCTATCTTTGCTTTTTCTGCTTTGAGCCTTTGGGCCTCCTTTTCGTATCGGGCCTCCATGACTATGGTTGCCTCCTTTAATAGGATCACTTCACCTTGTTTCCCCCTTTTTCCCAGTGATATCTCTGTGATATCATAATCTTTGGCCTCAGTTGTTGCCTCATCAGCGTCTGGGGGAGGTGTTGCAACAACAAAAGCTATTTCTCCTCCCAACCCGATTTGAAGAGTGTGAACCTTCCAGGCTTTCTTAGCCTTTGGTGGGCCCTGGACCTAAGCCATCATTTTGGCTAAGGAGAGATGAGCTCTAGGGGTGGATGAAGCCTTTCTTTTCTTACTTTCAACCAACCACTGAGGTGGTAGGGTGGCTTGTTTTCCAAATTCTGTTCTTTCAGTTCTTCCCTGGTGTCTTGTTGCTATTCCCCCTCAGTGGTGTGAGTCTCACCTACCCCTTTCTCTTTATCTTGGGCTTCGTCAGGAAAATTTCCCCCAGCGAAGTTTATTTCCTCTACCTTGTCCTCTGTATCTTCAGCTTCATCGGGACCTTCATTGGCTGTCCCAGGGGTTTCCTCCTCTTGTTGTTCTTCTTGTTCCTCAGCGTCTATCACTGGGATTTCTTCTACTGTTGGTATATCCTTTGGTAATGGGGGAGGTACCGGGCCAAGATTTAGCATTTGGGCCATGGTTATTACTTGCCCAAAGGTAGCTCCAAGGAGTGGCACTTGGAACGTGGCAGCTGAGGTTACGGTTGCTCCTGTAGGTCCAGTTCCCTTAGAGAATGCCATTTTTTCACTCTTCTTTTGTTGATCTGCCCCCATGTCTTGTATCTCTGGGACTTCAGAGGCAACCTCCTGATCTATTTCCTTGTCTTCTTCCATTTGCTCTTCCTACCCATGTGCAGGTTTTTTTTCCTCAGCTTCCGTCTGCTTGATGTCCCCCTGTAAGTTATCAAACTTGTCAATTTCAAAAACATCATCGAACTCATCTTGCAGATGAGGGTTGTTTGGGACATCAGCAAGTTCTGGTTCCTTTTCTGGCTCCAGGGAATTGGAGGACAGGATCTCAACTTGTGGAGTCTGGGGCATCCCCAACTCTAGCTCCTTCTTGGGCTTTGGGTCAAGCCTCCTCCTTCTCTTGGTAATCAAGGGCGGCCCCACATCCCTTATTTCTTCTTGCTCCACCGGATCCACCCCTGTTGCCTTAACAATCAAGGCTACTAGTGAAGGAGAGGATGGAGGATGAATTGGCCCGGCCATAAGCACCGGGGTAGCCAGCTGTGTGATTATTTTGTCTTTCATCCGCTGGGAGGCCGCCAACAACTACTTTAGCTATTCCTTTATGGGGGCTTCTTGCTCTGTGAGAGTTTTCATTATCCCTTTTCCTTTATCCGCTCCCTGTGAAGAAGTCCCGGCCCCTGAGGTTATCTTTGGTACTGGTTGGGCCACTCGACGGACACTCCTGGGGGACACCTTCTTGAAGTAGGTATGGCTACAATCAACCACCTTACAGGTGAACTCTTCAATGGTGGGCCCCTCTTGGGTGTCCCAGTTCACTGGTGGGAGGGCCAATGTATCAAACCCCTTTGCTTTGTACTAGGGATCTATTGTAGAACCGACGTCTGAGAAATCTTCCAGAAATTTCTAGAGCTTCAATCTTTCCATCATCCCTGCAGTCATTCTAACGTAGTGCTAGCTCTAGAATTCTACATCATCCTGGCAGTCTTCCCAGAAATCCTCCATATGGTATTGGTGGGGCTCCGACGACCAGGGAAGTGCTGTCGTGATCTTGCCATGCGGATCAAAATGTTTTCGTGCTAAGTAGAATTCTGCCAAGTTATAGCTCTTTAGCTCATTGTCTGCTTCTTTGGTGGCAGCTAGACTACATGAATAATTCCCACAAGTGATTGGGAATGGAATATTGGTCACCTTCTTTAAGGAAAAGAGTGCATGCAGCTCCATTATCTTCCTGTAATACTCCAGGAGAATTATCTTGTCCCCACAGTGTTTGGGCAACAAGTAGGGTTTCCTGGAGAAGCTGGTCACTCTTATGTAAGTGTGTTGTTGAAATTGTATGTAATAATGTCCGTAACTCCAGACCAAATTCATCACCTCTGTGGACAGGCAATATCCTGCATCCCGGGTGGGTGTGAGTAGGTGGTAGTAAACGAATGTGTCTTTTACTCAGAAAAAATAGGGAAACTAGCTTCCCATTAAATCTATGGAAAGTAGTCCCAAGGGGCCTTCTGGCCTGTGCCGATCTTGAGTACCCTGTCGGTGAGTAGCCCATTGGTGTGGGGTGTCTGCTATGCCAGGGCCCAGAGAACATAAGAAGTCATATAGAACTTCTTCTTCTTGGCTAGTTGAAGGAACTGGGAGTACACATGGTTGATAATTATGGTAGCCCAATCAAAATACTCCCCGCCTGTGCTGATGCCAAGGAGGAAGTAATACATCGATCTGAAAAAATCTCGGGCGTGTTGTTTCCTGAAGACTCGGCATAATGCTATCATCCCCATCTGTATGCTTTCTTTGAATTTAGACCTGGGGATTTCCAATTTCATCCTATTGGGGTCCCTCTTTGGGACCTTGAGCCAATTAGTGTTCATATATATACAGGCCACCTCCTCTAACTNTTTAAACTGGGTCAAGACATCTGACCGAGTGACCACAGCTGGCTTGTCAAATTGGGGTATTCCCAAACCCCTCTGGAAGGTATCGGGGTTGAGGGACACCAGAGGAGTGGGGTACCCGGTTGGCTCTGGGGGTGCAAGAATATTAGCCTAAATAGATGTGTTGTAGAGAGCTGCAAGTGTGAGAATAAGCTCTTGTGACTGCACTGAGCATGGGAAGCAAGCTGCTTTAAGAATCCTAGAGTTTCCAATTTTGATGGCTAATGGATCCTCGACCTGCCGTTGGATGTACATCATCTTTACCAAGGCCTGCATTTTGGGCCATGTCCCGATGTTGGTGTCGGTAATGAGCTGGACCTTGAACTCAATCTTTGAGCCCATGATAACACTATCTTTTACGTATTTCATGCTCAAAGGCATCTTCTCCAGAGCCCTCTCTATTTTGGATCTAACTGCTGCTCTGGTACTTGCCACAGATGGTAGATCCAGACTTCCAGGTGGTGAAGATGCAGATGCTTCAGACATGTTTGAAAGTACTACTCTAAAAATCTGCAAGGCAAAGCAACTGTCAAAATGTATAGATAAATAAATATTTCAGGGTCTGGAGACCTTACCATCATGGTGTTTATTTCCCCTAAAAAGTTAGTTTCATTCTAAAAACTCTGGAAAGCATATATATATATATATATTGCAAACTTAGGAATTTAATTAACCATCCGGGTCTAGGGGTTTCTTCATACTCAGCAAAAAGAGGACACGGGATGGGTGATGGCAAGAGACCCAGAGCCCAAGGAAGTAACCATTGGTAGAGGTATACAAAAAGTGAATTGTCAGACCCACGTGGGTGCCACGTGGGTGAGTAATAAATGGGAGTCATGGTGATGATGGTGGAGCCAACTGTCTAAATGCGTAAAAAGTCAAGGCCACTTGGACAGATTTAAATGGGTGCATAGGGTCGAGAGCTAAGTTTCAAACAGGCGGTATTCTGCACAGAGCGAGCTTGCAGATGAGAAACCAGAAATAGATGCAGCACGATGAGCTCGACAAACCACTAGATAGATATACATAGCATATACATGAGAGCTGAAGAGTATACACATGCAAACCAAAAGGATACATAATAGATATACACCAAATTTATATATATACACAATGCAGAGCAAATATTTACAAGAAACTAGACAATGTACAANCACGATGAGCTCGACAAACCACTAGATAGATATACATAGCATATACATGAGAGATGAAGAGTATACACATGCAAACCAAAAGGATACATAATAGATATACACCAAATTTATATATATACACAATGCAGAGCAAATATTTACAAGAAACTAGACAATGTACAAAATATTTACAAATTTCTACACCATCTACAGACTAGATTACATCTACACAGAGGGCGGACAACCCTCTAGTAGAGCTGACCCACCAACGGGTGGCAAACTAGAAAGAAACACAAGATAAACAAACAAAAACAAGGCAACCCAAGACCCACAAAACCATAAAGAAAGAAAGTCAAAGGGAGAGGAGGCACCAACCTGAAACATAGAAAGGAGAGGAAAGGAAGCCTCCGTGAAAGCTTTGCAACAACTTCAACTACCAAACAATCACAACTTGCCACCACAAAACACTCACAATCACTCAGAAATGCTCAAAATGATTAGCACTGGATTATCGCTAAATTGCTGCAAATCGCTCTGAAATTGCTCTGATTACTTAAGTGTTTAATCATGGTAAATGTGAAAATGACAGGTAACTTCTATTTATACCCGCGGTAAGAAGCAAGAAACCTTTCCTTATGCAAACTCTGGACAGGTAGACCTCCAGACTCTGGGCCTGGGGATTCCATGCGATAATACCATCTTAAGGAAAGATGACATCACGACGAAGAACCCCAGAGTCCAGAATTTGGCTCCCGACAAAGAATGACCAACTCCAGGACTGGGGTCCCGGAGGCAGGAGAGACCAACAAAATAAAATGACACCACAGGGAAGAAAACCCCAGAGAAGGAAAATAAAGAAAACAAAGGAAAAGACAAGGCAAGAGCCAAAAGTAGAAAGCAAAAAAAAAAGGGGGACCCAACATTTTGCACACAAAATGTAGGGACGGAGATGCATGGCATAACAAATGGTGACTATCTGGGACAATTGCCTTAGCGCATTTGAGAACTACAGAATCTCTAGTTAGCAAAAACTATAACAAGTCATTGCTCAAAGTATCTTACAGGCAAAGAGTAACATGTTTGAGAAAATCCAGCTGCACAGGATCCAGTCCATGATCTTTTCATCAGTGGTGGAGTGTGTGCTTTGGAAGGAAACCAAGCCGATGACCTCTGGGAGGAGTAGAGAGGAGGTACTAATTACATTAAACCATAAAGTCATTAGATTTTCTAATTTCTTCCAGAGATCAGAGTTTTGTCCCGCTTCCCTTTTCCTATTATTTTGCACATTTCTAGGTGGGAGGGCGGTACTTCTTTCACCATCAAGCTTAAACTTAGCTAATTTTAATGGCGGTACTTCTTTCACCCTTCCACCTATTTTATATGTTGAATGGGGGATAAAACTCTAGATAGACAGACCTCCGGACTCTGGAAAGAATCCTTTTAATGGTTCAGACTTGGGTCAACCAACTAGTACAACCGATCTACCCTCGGTGTGTCTGATTACTTGTTCCTTATTTTTATTTTTTACTGATTTCCAGACTTCCAGAAATAAACCCGATGGAGATTGCTCAAAATGTACCACCAAACCCACAAAATAGCCTCGAAGACCGACTGATTCCATCATGTTAAAGATAGATTCTCAATTTCACCATGCTACAGACATCATCCTGGAGACTTGAGTTTATGCGAGGCATTTCAATCCTTACAAGAGAGAACAAAATGCCAGAACCCGAAAAGAAAACAAGAAACAAAAACAAAAACTACCAAGAAAAGGACTACCCCGGAGGGTAGCCAGCAAGGCTATTTACAAGGCAAGGTACCTCCCAACAAGGCACCAGGAAAGAAATATTTACAAGCGAAGGGCTTTACATAACAATACAATTTTGGACAAACTTACCTTACTCAAAATAATGTTTGAGAAACTATCAATTGACGGGAAATGGGACAGGTTCTCCAATCATGGTGTTAAGGTGATAAGTGTTTTCCTCGCATATTTCTAAGATTAAATATGGCCTGAGCTAGAGCTGTTGAAACTTGGTGTGCTTACCTTTCTTTTCCCAGGCCTTGTCCCACAACAGGACCAAGTCTGAAATCTGAAAAGCCTTGTATTGGGCTCTGTGGTCAAACCATCATTTTACCACTACTTGATGATGCATAAAATGTTCAAGGGCTGCGTCTTTCTGTTCTTCCATCCATACCAGATTTAGGAGCTGAACCTCCACGATGTTATTCTGGTTGTTGAATTCTTGTATAAACTGCAAAACTGGGATCTGTAAGTTGATTGGGAATACTGGGTTCTGGCCGTAAACCAGGTGGAATGGGGATGTTCTTAGGGTGGCTTTGATTTGAATGCAATCTTCCTAGAGGGTGAATTTCAACTTTTGGTGCCGATCCCAGGTATTCTATTCTAATAGGTGTTTGATCACTTCAAGTAAATTTTTGTTCGTAGATTCAGCAACACCGTTCCCCTGGGGGTAATAGTTGCTAGAAAACTTCAGAGTGATCTTTTGATTATAGGTCCACTCAAGTAATTGTGCTGAAGAAAACACTGGACCATTGTCACATACTAAAGCAAAGGGCATTCCAAATCTTGTGACGATGTTTTCTTCTAGGAATTTGATAACCACGTCTGTTGTGTTATTCTTGCAAGGTATAACTTCGGACCACCGGGTGTAGTAATCAGTAGCAGTAAGAATGTACCGGTGGTTGGCAGATGAGTTGGGGTTGATTTCTCTGATGAAGCCAAATTCCCATTGGGTGAAGGGCCTAGCCTGAAAGACTGGTTGCAAAGGCATAGCCGGGTTACGCTCACGATGCACTATGGTTTGGCAAGTGTGGCACCTCCGAACGTGAGTGTAAACATCTTTAAATATATAGGGCCAATAGTACCTGGCCTAAAGGATCTGATGGGTGGGCATCGGCTGAGCCATGCCCAGTTCCAAACTGCCTGTGAAATTCATCAATCATCTTCGTAGCTTGGTCTCTGTTGATGCACCGGAGGTACACTCCCTCATAGTTCTTGCGGTAAAGCGCAGAGTTTTTGAACATAAAGTGAGCACTTTTCATTCATAGGGTGCGATGTTTATTGGGAGGTAACCCCTCTAGGCATTTGTTATTCAGTAGTAAGTATATCAAATCGGTATACCATGGGTCTTGAGAGATGGACTCCACCGTGTAAGTTTGGCATTCTATGCAGGGAGTCTCTTCTGCCATCGCTCGACTCAGTCCCTAGCCTCAGACTATCTTCATGGGCTAAATTTCTAAATCATATTCCTGGAGGATGGCCATCCATTCCCCCTGTCTCTCACCCAACTCACTATGCATCAGCAGAGACTTCACGGCTTGGTCTAGGACGATAGCATGCACCTTTCTCCGGAGAATGTAATGCCAGAATTTCTTCATGACGTGAACAAGA
Organism: Thuja plicata; assembly: GCA_018584345.1. Classification (NCBI taxonomy): domain Eukaryota; kingdom Viridiplantae; phylum Streptophyta; class Pinopsida; order Cupressales; family Cupressaceae; genus Thuja; species Thuja plicata. The sequence goes on from MU228109.1 coordinate 2,938,608, forward strand.
GAAAAAGCCTACTTTTCTAGCGATGAATATCAGACTTCAGCGTTCTTGAAGGGGGATTTCATGAAAGCTATTGGTCATTCTTCCCCTTCAACCTTTTGAGTCAACATTGCCATGGAAGAATGCGGCGAAGCAAAGGAGTAAATATAAAAGGGAAGGGAGAAGTCTGGACTAGCCAGGATAGGGGCTTCTGTTATTGTCTGTTTGATATGGGCGAATGCCCACTTTGATTTAGGACTCAACTCAATCTTAGTATCCTTTTTCATCATTTNGGAAGAATGCGGCGAAGCAAAGGAGTAAATATAAAAGGGAAGGGAGAAGTCTGGACTAGCCAGGATAGGGGCTTCTGTTATTGTCTGTTTGATATGGGCGAATGCCCACTTTGCTTTAGGACTCAACTCAATCTTAGTATCCTTTTTCATCATTTCATTGAGTGGTTTGACTATCTCGGTGAATCCAGTGATGAACCGTCGGATGAAGTTAATCTTTCCGAAGAAAGACCGCATCTCTTTCTTGCTGCCAGGCATCTGTAAATTTAGCAGCGCTTCAACTCTCTCAGGGTCAATGAATATGCCCTTTTTAGAGATGATGTGCCTGAGCGAATTCCCTTCAGTGACCCCAAATATGCACTTGTTGGGGTTGGGGGATATTCCATACCGTTGACATCTTTTACAGATTTGAGCGAGATGGGCGGAATGGTCGCGCCTGTCCCGGGAAAAGATGGTCAAATCATCCATGTAGATGATTATGCACTAATTCACAAGGCCCTTAAACGCAATGTCCATGGCCTTTTGAAATGTGGCCCCTACGTTAATCAAACCAAAGGGCATTATTCTGTATGCAAACATTCCCCACTTGGCGGTAAACGCTATTTTCTCTCTATCTTCATACTTAACCATGACCTGGTTATACCCGGAATACCCATCCAAGAATGATATCATTTGGGATCCATTTACTATCTACAACACCCCATCCAATGAGGGGAGAGGGTGATTGTCTTTCTTGGAGGCCTTATTCAAGTTTCAAAAATCCATGCATAGGCAAATTTTATCGCTCTTCTTTCTCACGGGGACCAGATTGGCAACCCATGTAGTGTGTCAGATTGGAAAGATTATCTGGGCTGACAATAATTTTTCCACCTCTTGACGAACTAGAGGCTCAATCAGTGGGTTTATCGGTCGTTGCTTTTGCCGAAAAGGCTTAGCATCAGGGTTCAAGGGAATAGTATGAGTCATAATGGATGTGTCATGTTTTCAGATCCTCATATCCCCATGCAATCACGTCTATGTATTCTCGAAGAACCACGAGAATATTCTCCTCCTCAGGGGAACAGGAGGTGCCAATATGTATCATCTTCTCTTCACCGGGCTGGCCAATGTTTACCTTTTCAAACTTTCCTCCTTCAGAGGAAGATGACATATTTTCACAGCCCCGAGGGTTTGAGTCAAAGATTCATTCAAGTGCAACCATCCCCTTGGGGATGGTGTTAGTAGGTAGATCCATGATCCCATCATCTTTTTCACCCTGTCCGGTATCTTCATGATCTCGTTCTTCCACTATCTGATTCTCAAAGGCACCAACATTGGCCATGAAGGCTAGGATATGCTGGTCGTCCTCAAAAACTTAAAAGTGGGTGACATTATCTAGAATGGACGGGGTGGGGACCATCTCAACTGAAAATCTCCAGAGTCGCGAGCTGGCCATGGGCTCAAGTGTGCTGGCAGAAACAACAAGGGCATCCAGGACATAATTTCACTGCTGGGGAATGAGATCAATGCCAAAGGCATCAAAATCTTCAATAAGGCTCCAAACCTGATTGTGGTATGCAGCTAGTCTCTTGTTGTGACATGTATATTGACTCCAGACCTGTTTGACAACCAACTCTGAATCACCCAAAGCCCAGAGGCGGGTGACTCCCTTTCTTAACACAAATATGAGTCCAAGGACTAGAGCCTCATACTCTATAACATTATTGGTGTAGTTGAACTGCAGTCTATAGGATGTGAGGAAGAATTTCCCTAGTGGGTTGATTAATTCTACTCCAGCCCTGCAGCCTTGTTTGGATCGGGACCCATCGAACTTGAGGGTCCATAAATCATTACTTGTGTTTTGGAGCTAGGGAGAGGGGGTAGCCTTTGGATTGCTTCTGGGAGACTTAGGAGGAGCTTCCTCCTGAATTATCAGTGTATGGGTGGGGTTTACCTCTGGAGGGGTTTGAATATGAGGTTCCCAGGGAAATGGCACCGAAGAGGTGTTTCCAATCATAATACTAGATTCTCGGGGATCAACTACATGTGCTTTTCTCTGGAAGGCATCGATGTGCCAGGTAGCAATGGAAAGGAAAGGTTCACACTCTAGCTTTGAATGTTTTTGATAGTGCACTTGGCACTAAGTGTCAGACAAGAGTGTAGCGGGAGTCGCTGCGGTACCCTGAGAGTCAACTTTGACTCTCAACTTTTCTTCTAAGTCCTGGGTTCTCTGTAGAACTATGGGATCCTCCTCGGGGGTGAAATCAAATGTTAGGATTTCAAAGGGCCGATACACCCCGGGGGAAGTCTCAGAGAAGAAGACCTCACTAACCCTCCCAACCTTGGTAAGGGCCTACTTCATCCGGGGTTCACTTTCAACCTGGATCTTGTTTGATTTTCCTTCCCAAGGGAGCCACAAATGGGAGAAGTCGGTCGAGAAATATCTGTTCAAGGACTTAGACCAATTCTGACTTAATAACATCCCATAAGTCTCTGGGATGTCCACCACTTGGACGTCGATTATGTTGGCTATCCTGGGGTCCTGGATAAGCTATATCCAGATGCTCTTCAATTCCCCAACAATTTTCATAGAAGTCTTATCCAGCTGGATCACTGTGCCATTAGATGGGGTGGGATGGAATTCAAGCTTCTTGCATATGGATAAGGGCATGATGTTGCCCGAAGCTCCAGAGTCTACTAAGAAATTGTGTATGTTTTTGCCTTGGATATTCAGGCCTAGTAGGAAGGGAGGATCCTCATTGTTTCCCTGGAAGACAGCCGCGTTGGTATCCTCAAAAAATACAGTCTTGGGCAGGCGACTGACAAGTTCTGGGTTTCCCAAGAGTTTCAGAAGAGACTTCTTCTGCTCGGGACAATTTATCAAAACCTCTATCAAGGTCATGGAGGTGGTGGTTTGTTCTAACACCTTTGTAATGTCAAATCTTCCTCCTAGGAATTGATGACTTCTCTCGGCTAGGTCTTTTGCTTGGTTAGAGCTAGAACCTTTTAGAGGGGTGGGCCTATTAGTTGCGTTATCCCAGGGAGGAGTGTCCTTGGTAGGGGGTGTAGGCACGTAAGCTAGTCCTTTACCAACCTGACTTTGGGTGTTGTATGGAGTCCATGGGTTGGTGAAGGTGTTGGCCTCAAAGGGCGGGATAGATTCATCAAAGAATCCATGCAATTCAGATTCCTCTTCATCTTCCCCGAAATTTCTAAAGAAGATGGTCTCATAGGTGAAGGCACTGTGGGTTGACTCTTGCATAGGAGGCTCTGGGGGAGTAGCATCATGCGATTATTGTCTGTCTAGCTGGGAGATTAGGATGACCTTTTCTAGCGTGGCACAATTCACCTCATTGTGGGAGCCCATGTCGTGCAATCTACACCAATTAGTCATGGGTTGGAAGTCTATGACTGTTGTGAAATGTGATGGTCTAGCACCACTTTGGTTGGTATTTTAGTTCGGAGGTGGAGCTCTGATATTCAAATTATGGTTCCATTGCTGTTGGTTGGGCCAAGGCCCGTTGTTGAAGTTTCTCCCCCCGACATTATTGTTTCGTTGGCCAGAGAAGATATTTCCTCTCTGGAAATTAGAATTTTGGGGTGCATAAGACCTCGCTTTTAGCTAACCCATGTCCATAGTTAGGGTAGACAACATTCACCAGAGGGACTCATCCTTAGTGGTCAACTGAGTGTTTGCATCACAGTGTGACGGTTGTTGTTGTTGGTTTCCTGGGAAGGCATTAGTATTCGCCAGAGTCAAGGGAGGAAATCCTCCACCCGTAGATGATTGAAAGAAGGGCACTCCAGGTGGTTGTGTCTGGGGTTGTTGTGCCTACTGCGGCTGATTCCAAGGGAAGGCTTCTAGACCTAGTACTTCCTGAGTCTACGAGGGATAAACGTACCGGGCCTGCTGGTCTATCAGCGGTGGTGGGGGATTCATTACCATCGCGGGGGCACCCATTGCCATATTAGGGTTATACCCCCCGGCGTACGCTATTCTGCCAGGGATCATGTTAAAGGGTGTGCTCTACCCAATCTCACCTGGAGATTTGTTGAGACCATAGGATAATTCTAAGGCTAGATTGTAAACCTTCGCCAAAGTATCCTGGTCGCCTGCGGTGGTTGTTCTCCAAAGGAGAGTGGCAATGAAGGGGTCCATCACGTTAAGATAAGTCTGTATGGTTACTTCGAGCGATGGAATAAAAGGGCCCGTGCACCACTTCAAGACAGCCAAGAAGGTGTCCTCCATGTCCTACGAACTGTTAATGGAGTTGGCGGGAAGGTTAAGGTACCAGTTTAAGTCACCCTACCCTAAGGATAGGGGAAACATCCATGTTATAGCATCTTCATGCTAGATCCGGTGTCAGTTCATGGCATCCTTGTATGCCTGTAAGTGCTCTTCTGCAGTTTGTGAGCCTAGGTACTCATATTGTTGGAAAATATTCTCCGGGTGCGAGGGTAAGTCATTGATTGCACCCGAAAAAGTTCCCATTGGGGACTTGGTGTTACAGAAATATGCAGCCATTGGGGGAACTGGATTTTGAGTAGTTTGAGCATTGGTCCCCAGAATTGTTTGAGAAATTTGGGTATTTTGAGGTATACTAGATCCCTAGACAATAGTGGCAGGTGTGGTTTTCGGGGTCCACTTCTTTCAAGCAAGAGGCTTGAGTTCAACAAACCTTCTAGGGTTTGGGGCTGACGTAAGGATCCTCTCAAATGTCATTGGGGAGAAGGACCCAATCTTGCTGAAGGCTTGACTCCTAAAACTATAGCTTGGGGAACCCTCGGGAGGTGTAAAATCAAAATCACGAGAGGGTGATGAGTTCATGCCCTCCTTCTAGCGCTAGTTTCTGTCGATGAGACTTTGGTGACTGGGTCCACCAACAGTCATAAGTTGTCATCGGGTACTAGAGTACCAGCCAACTTCACCTGCAAAGGTTATTTGGGGAAGTGAGATTCCCCAGACCTCCAAGCACCTAGGTGTCAGGTCACGATGGTGTGGGGCTTAGTTGGGGGATGTGACTATTTTTGAGGGGGATAGCTAGTTTCTTCAACTCATTCCCTTTGGGGATTCAACAAGGTGAGGTTTCTCCAAGCATTCTATACTTAGCAAATAAACTGAAAAATATCCTGCAGGGTTAGAAGTACTCCATCTACTTATAGTTATGTTTAAACATCCCATACATCAATAATGCTCTGATATACTATACTAAATACCAAAGAAATACACAACCATTAGTCCATATTTAGTTAGTAGTAAGGGAAAGGAGGTCATTAATCTACTTACAATATCAGAGCAGAAGACATGAAGAACACAAAACATAAAATACCATTAACTCAAAAGATCAAATGCCAACAACATCATTGCAAGAACTCTCCCTTCTTCATTAATATTTCCTCCAGCAAGCACTGGTGCATGATACAATGGTGGCTCTAGGGGAGCGTCTAACTATTGAAAGCTTAAACAATGGAGCATTGAGCTCTACAACTAAAATGAAAACACTGCTTTTCTATTATTGTGGACAACAAAATCATCAATTTTGCCAACCCTTGGAAAAGGGCTGCAGTTACTATTTATACACATTTTTATCTAACCCTAACCCTAACCCTATTTTACATTATACTGTAATAAAATATATTATCCAAGGGCTGGTACTACCTGCGCTACCCTAAAAAAGACCTTGAGATGAAATAGGCTTGACCTGTTAGAAGAATAAGACAAGAAGGTAGAGTGGAAGAATCGGCCTCAAGAAGAGAGCCGGGAAAGAAAAAGAAGAAATATGATCCCCGTGGATCGAGGCTACATGCCTCATAAATGNGCTTGACCTGTTAGAAGAATAAGACAAGAAGGTAGAGTGGAAGAATCGGCCTCAAGAAGAGAGCCGGGAAAGAAAAAGAAGAAATCTGATCCCCGTGGATCGAGGCTACATGCCTCATAAATGGGAAATGTGGTGCCCTATCTCCAATGTGCCAGGTGTACATCCAAAGCAGCACCTTGAGAAGACCATCTGTCAAAAGACCAACTGCTGATCCAATGTTCCTTGATGTAGCCAACTACCCTCTGACAGTCTTCAACAACCTTTATTAATTGCATGAAAATGACTGGTCAACCTCAGGGATGAGGACACAAATCACTTGAAAGAATACAAAATTTTAGGATCTAGGACTCTGGGATCTGGGAAATTATGTTACGAAAGAATAAACAATACAAGATGTTTGGGTTTCCTCCGGCCTCTGAAAAAACTTTATTGTTGCTTGTTGTCATTGAAGGTTTGGAGGAGGCGGGAGATTCCATCCTCATCAATCTCTCTGAGGCCGGACCACTGGTACTTAGCCGCCTCAATCTGTTCTCCCAGCTCTGTAACATTACTCTTGAATTCATCAGCCATTTTTGCCGCATCATGGCCACTAAGGATCATGTGAGTTAATCTTTCCATTTGAGTCCTGTCTAGTCCCTCCAGAGATTGATACCTGGACTCCACTAATTCATCAAACTTACCCAAAATGTACTCCTCCAGAGTGCATGTGTCAATGCTGAATGGGTCAGCTCTGGAGACCTTTGTGATAAATTCCTTGTACATATTTGAATAAAAATGAACCAAATTGATCTTGTTGTGCAGAACCCCTACTAGTTGCTTGAGTACCTGTAATGTGAGGTTAAGTCTGGAGTGCTGGGTCCTCACAAAATTGAATGATTCTTCTCCCAAAATCCCATACTTAGAGACCATCTCTTCCCCAAGGCTGAAGAGCTCTTCTAGTTCTACCTTCCATGCCTCATTGTTTTCCATATCACCCTCCCATATGTTAAGGATAGTTTTTTCCTGATGCAGAATGTGTCATGCCACATATAAATCTAGGAGGGTGGATATTAGGAAGCGCCGGGTGTTTCCTACATTCAAAGTGACCCACTCATTGACCGCTTGGGCCTTCTTCTTCATTGCTTGCAAGGAGTCTATGTCACTTTGGGGTAATGGCTTGTCAGATGTGGAGGCCTTCGGAGGAATGGCACTAATAGGCCTGACCAGCTCAGTAAGCAATCCCATAAGGTTCACTATCTTTTCTTTTTATGGTTTGAGCCTTTGGGCCTCCTTTTCATATTGGGCCTCCACGGCTATGGTTTCCTCCTTTAACAGGTTCACTTTGCCCTATTTCCCCCTTTTTTCTAGTGATATCTCTGTGATATTGTAATCTTCGGCCTTGACAGTTGCCTCATCAGCGTTTGGTGGAGGTGTTGCAACAACGACAACTGTTTCTCCTCCCTACCTGGTTTGAAGAGTATGAACCATCTGGGATTTCTTGGCCTTTGGTGGGCCCTGGACTTGAGCTATCATTTTGGCTAAGGAGAGGTGAGCTCTAGGGGTGGACGGAGCCTTTCTTTTCTTACTTTCAAGCAACCATTAAGGTGGCAGGGGTGGCTTGTTTGCCAAAGTCTATTCTTTTAGTTCTTCCCTGGTGTCCTATTGCTATTCCCCCTTAGTGGTGTGAGCCTCACCTGCCCCTTTCTCTTTATCTTGTGCTTCGTCAAGAACATTTCCCTTGATGACATTTATTTCCTCTGCCTTGTCCTCTGTATCTTCAGCTTCGTCGGGACCTTCATTGGTTGTTCCAGGGGTTTCCTCCTCTTGTTGTTCTCCTTGTTCCTCAGCCTCTGTCACCAGGATTTCTTCTTCTGTTGGTATATCCTTTGGTAATGGGGGAGGTACCAGGCCAAGATTTAGCATTTGGGCCATGATTATTACATGCCCAAAGGTAGCTCCGGGGAGTGGCACTTGGAATGTGGCAGCTGAGGTTACGGTTGCTCTTGTAGGTCTAGTTCCCTCAGTGGATGCTATTTATTCATTCTACTTCTACTGATCCACCCTCGTGTCTTATATCTCTGGGACTTCGGAGGCAACCTCCTTCTCTATTTCCTTCTCTTCTTCCATTTTCTCTTCCTGCCCCTGTGTAGGTTTTTGTTCCTCAGCTTCCGTCTGCTCGATGTCCCCCTGTAAGTTACCGAACTTGTCAGTTGCAAAAACATCATCGAGCTCATCCTGCAGAGGAGGGTTGTCTGGGACATTGGCAAGTTTTGGTTCCTTTTTTTGACTCTGGGGAATTGGAGGACAGGATCTCAACTTGTGGAGTCTGGGGCATCCCCAACTCCAGCTCCTTCTTGGGGTTTGGGTCAAGCCTCCTCCTTCTCTTAGTAATCAAGGGCGGCCCCGCATCCCTTATTGCTACTTGCTCTACCAAATCCACCCCTATTGCCTTAACCATCAAGGCTACTAGTGAAGGAGAGGATGGAGGACGAATTGGCCCGGCCATAAGCACTGGGGTAGCCAACCATGTGATTATTTTTTCTTTCATCTATTGGGAGGCCGGTAGTGACTGCTTTAGCTTTTCCTTTATGTGGGCTTCTTGCTCTGTGGGAGTTGCCATTATCCATTTTCCTTTATCCGCTCCCTGTGAAGAAGTCCCGGCCCCTAGGGTTATCTTTGGTACTGGCTGGGCCACTCGGCAGACACTCCCGAGGCACACCTTGAAGTAGGCATGGCTGTGCTCAACCACCTCGCAGGTGAACTCTTCAATGGTGGGCCCCTCTTGGGCATCCCAGTTCACTGGTGGGAGGGCCAATGTATCAATCCCCTTTTCTTTGTACAGGGGATCTATTGTAGAACTGACGTCTGAGAAATCTTCTAGAAATTTTTGGAGCTTCAATCTTTCCATCATCCCCATGGTCATTCTAACGTAGTGCCAGCTCCGAACTTCTACGTCGTCCTGGCAGTCTTCCCAGAAATCCTCCATATGGTATTGGTGGGGCTCCGACGCCCAAGGAAGTGCTATCACAGTCTTGCCATGCAGATCAAAATGTTTCTGTGCTAAGTAGAATTCCGCCAAGTTATAGCTCTTTAGCTCATTGTCTCTTTCTTTGGCGGTGGCTAGACTGCATGAATAATTCCCACAAGTGATTGGGAATGGAATAGTGGTCACCTTCTTTAAGGAAAAGAATGCATGCAGCTCCATTATCTGCTTGCAATACTCCAGGAGAATTATCTTGTCCCCACAGTGTTTGGGAAACAAGTAGGTTTTCCCAGAGAATCTGGTCACCCTTATGTAAGTGTGTTGTTGAAATTGTATGTAATAATATCTGTAACTCCAGACCAGATTCATCGCCTTTCTGGACAGGCGGTATCCTGCATCCCGGGTGGGTGTGAGTAGGTGGTAGTGAACAAATGCATCATTTACTTGGCAAAAACTAGGGAAACTAGCTTCCCATTGAATCTGTGGAAAGTAGTCCCAAGGGGCCTTCTGACCCGGGCCGATCCTGAGTACGCCGTCGGTGAGTAGCCCATTGGTGTGGGGTCTCTGCTGTGCCAGGGCCTAGAGAACATAAGAAGTCATATAGAACTTCTTCTTCTTGGCCAGTTGAAGGAACTGGGAGTCCACATGGTTGGAGATTATGGCAGCCCAGTCAAAATACTCCCCGCCCATGCTGATGCCAAGGAGGAAGTAATACATCCATCCGAAAAACTCTGAGGTGTGTTGTTGCCTGAAGACTTGACATAACGCTATCATCCCCATCTATATGCTTTCTTTGAATTCAAACCTGGAGATTTTCAATTTCATCCTTTTGGGACCTTGAGCCAATTAGTGTTCATATATATACGAGCCGCCTCCTCCAATTGTTTAAACTGGGTCAAGGCATCTGACTGGGTGACCATAGTTGGCTTGTCAAATTGGGGTATTCCCAAACCCCTCTGAAAGGTATCAGGGTCGAGGGACACCAGAGGAGTGGGGTACCCAGTTGGATCTGGGGGTGCGAGCATAGCAGCCCAAACAGATGTGTTGTAGAGAGCCACAAGCGTGAAAATAAGCTTTGGTGACTGCACTGAGCACGGGAAGGAAGCTGCTTTAAGAATCCCGAAGTTTCTAATTTTGATGGCTAACGGATCCCTGGCCTACCGTTTGATGTACATCATCTTTACCAAGGCCTACATTTTGGGCCATGTCCCGATGATGGTGTCGGTAATGAGCTGGACCTTAGACTCAATCTTTGAGCCCATGATAACACTATATTTTACGTATTTCATGCTCAAAGGCATCTTCTCCAGAGCCATCTCCATTTTGGATCTAACTGCTGCTCTGGTACTTGCCACAAATGGTAGTTTCAAACTTATGGGTGGTGAAGATGTGGATGCTTTAGACATGTTTGAAAGTACTGCTCTGAAAACTTGCAAGGCAAAGCGACCATCAAAACATATAGATAAATAAATATTTTAGGGTCCAGAGACCTTACCATTGTGGTGTTTGTTTCCCCTGAAAAGTTAGTTTCATCCCAAAAAATCCAGAAAGCATATATATATATTGCAAACTTAGGAATTTAATTAACCATCCGGGTCTGGGGGTTTCTTCATACTCAGCAAAAAGAGGACACAGGATGGGTGATGGCAAGAGACCCAGATCCCAGGGAAGTAACCATTGGCAGAGGTGTACAAAAACCAAACCATCAGACCCACGTGGGCGTCACGTGGGTGAGTAATAAATGGGAGTCATGGTGATGACGGCGGAGCCAACTGTCTGAATGCATGAAAAGTGAAGGCGATTTGGATAGATTTAAATGTGCTCATGGGACATAAATGTAAGGTCAGGTTGGTTTATAGAGGAGAGAGAAAATTACCTGCTTGAAATCGACTGAGAGCCAAGTTTCAAATAGATAGTAGTCTGCACAGAGTGAGCTCGCAGATGAGAAACTAGAAATAGACACAGCACGACGAGCTTGAAAAACCACTAGACAGATATACATAGCATATACATGAGAGTTGAAGAGTATACACATGCAAATTAGAAGGATACACAATAGATATACATCAAATTTACATATATACACAGCGCAAAAAAAATATTTACAAGAAAATAGACAATGTACATAATATTTACAACTTTCTACACCATCTACAGACTAGATTACATCTGCATAGAGGGCGAACAACCCTCTAGCAGAGCTAACCCACCAACGGGTGGTAAACCAGAAAGAAACGCAAGACAAACAAACAAAAGCAAGGAAACCCAAGACCCACAAAACCAGAAAGAAAGAAAGCCAAAGGGAGAGGAGGCACCAACCAAAACATAGAAAGGAGAGGAAAAGAAGCCTCCACAAAAGCTCTGCAACAGCTTCAACTGCCAAACTATCAGTACTCGCCACCACAAACCACTCACAATCACTCAGAAATGCTTGAAATGATTAGCACTAGATTATCGCTAAATTGCTGCAAATCACTCTGAAATCGCTCTGATTGCTTAAGTGTTTAATCGCGGTAAATGTGAAAATGACAGGTAACTTCTATTTATACCCGCGGTAAAAAGCAAGTCACCTTTCCTTCCGGAAACTCCAGACAAACAAACCTCTGGACTTTGGGCCTGGGGATTCCATGCAATAATACCATCTTAAGGAAAGAAGACATCGTGGTGAAGAACCCTAGAGTCTGGAATCTGGCTCTCGATAAAGGACGACCAACTCTGGGGTCCCGGAGGCACGAGAGATCAACAAAAAAAAATGACACCGCAGGGAAGAAAACCCTAGAGAAGGAAAACAAAGAAAACAAAGAAAACAAAGGAAAAGACAAGGCAAGAGCAAAAAGAAGAAAGAAAAAAAATAGGGGGACCCAACATTTTGCACACAAAATGTAGGGATGGGGATGCAGGGCATAACAATTTCCATCTTTTCAATTTTGAGAATGACTCTTGAATATCATGCAAAAATCTTCTTCCATCTTTGTAGGAAGTGTGTAAATGATTCTTCAGTTTTCTGTTTGGTGTTACATAGATCCATCATGGTGATGTCATGTTGGATGTTGTAGGAGTAATGTTGAATGAACCGTTGCATCAACTCCTCGAATGTTTTGACTTTAGGGTTAAATTTTGAAAACCACTCCATGGAATTACCTCCTAGACTTCCCAGAAATAGTCGCATGAGGTAAGTGGGTTCGTGCATTTATTCAATGCTTAGAGCACAAAATTCTCTTACATGGTCATGTGGATCAGTTTCTCCTATGTACTTTTCATACTTTGGCCTTGCCACATTAGGAGGAAATGGGACCATAGTGATACTCTTGTCAAAAGGAAATGGACAAATGGCACCCAAAGAGTATTTTGTTTTAGGTTTGTCCTTCTCTTGTTTGAGGTTGGTGAGCTCTATTTGCATTAGATTGAGCTACTTGGTGAGAATAGATATGGGGTTTGGTATTTCCTTTTCCTTGAAATTTTCCACATTATATTCCTTGGGTAATTTGACACCCGTGGATGTTAGATGGAGAAAGTACTTTTCTTTATCATTGCCAATTACCCATTCCAATAACTTGTGGATCCTTTTAATTTGTTTAAGCTTAACATATTCATCTTTAGGGATCTCTTCTTCATTATCTGACCCAAACAAATTATGTTCAAACTTGGGTCTTTCTTCTTTCGTGCCTTCGAATTGTGCTTATTTGCCATCATTATAACCCTCAAAGGCCTTACTCGAGTCATTAGTGTTGCTATCCATTGGAGGTGAATCAAGATCAAAAAGGGAGTTGTGAGAAGTTTCTCCTTGAAAGTGTGGTTTTTCAGGAGGCACTTTTGATCCTTTAGTTGTGTACTAGTTGCGTCTTGTGTTAACCATGAAGTTTGTTTCTCAACTTTGGCAACATTTTCTGATAATGCAAGGATTTTAGATCATTTAAGTAGGTGTGTCTAGGTAGAAGTAACTATTTGTTTGTTGGTGGATGTAAATGATTCCAGTGTCAGAGGGTTAGAATGCCCTGATAGTGAGCTGGGAACCAAGTTGTTGATAGAAAATGGGTAGACCACACGTATTGGATTGATCGTGAAAGACTGACTAAGCATGCAAGGTAGACATTTCAAAAGTGTTTGAAAATAACAGTAGGGATACCAGAAGAGACAATAGGGACCAACTAAAGAGAAAAAAGGGTACCTAAAGCAACTGAGACTTCCTAAGAAAAACTGGTAGAAATGCCCACTGTCTTGAATGTGAGCTCCTAGATATGAGCCTCTGATGGTATCAGATGTGATCCTAGAATCTGGATGCGACTATATGCTGACTAAATGTGATCCAATGCACCAAATGCGATCCTAAACCCCGAATACGACTTGGGAAAAACAAGATGCGATCTTATGATGGTCTTGTCAGTTTTGGTCAATTTTGAGAAATTTGTTTTTGAAGTGCGGGAAGTTGTTTGTTTCCAGATTGCATTAAGAGGTGTTGTTGTTGGTTGTATTTCCTATTTTTGCTGCTGTGCCTTGTTCTTTGTCTAGCCCTCTGTGAAATTTTTAGGTTTTCATGCCTATACCTTGCCAAATTGTCAAAACCTTGAAAAACCCTAAAGCCTAGTATTAAACAATGCATGTTTAAAACCCTTTGCCATGTCTTATGTTTTGTCATTACCTTTTTCAGTCACTTAAGACATGTGTTTTAAGTCAGGTCGCTTGATCGCTTTACCAGAATCGAATATGCCAAAACCTCTCCCGACTTTGTGTTTGCCTTGTGTCGTGTAGTCTCGTTAAGAAATAGAATATTCCATCTATGTCTCGAGACTTAACGATCTTTCTTCAGTCGGGTTGTCGCTTGAACTTCATGTTATAAGCTTTAAAAGAAACGGGACCCACTTCAGTCGGGTGATCGTGATAAGAAATGGCAAGTCAAAGAAATGTCTCCCAACTTTGTGATTCACTTCATGTTGCATGGTCGCTGGATCAGCTTGGTCAAACAGTTAAGGCTTTTCTTCTGTCGCGTGGTCTCGTGATAATTGGCGGTTAATGGATAACAGTCACGACTCAGCGACTAACAGTTTCATGCTAAGAGATTTCCCTCAGTCGGGATGTCGCCAGATCAGGGCGGTTACTCAGCTTTACAGAATGCATAAAGTGGACGAAAGAATAGATGACATCTGCCACAGAACTAGTGGTTGTCGTGAGATCGCTAGATGAAGGAAGTGGATCACGCGATAAAAAAGACTAAGGTATGTTTGCCCTCAGTCGCGAAGTCTCCTGATATTTTAAAGGGCATGAGGAAATGTATAGCGATTAAAAGATAGCCGTTCGATGAAGAAGTAAAAGGATCTGACGGTGGTCGCGTAGTCTGGTGATAAAAGTGCCCCAGGGAAAAAGTCCTTCCGACTAAGCGATTAAGGTATGTCGCGAGGTCGCTGTGAACAGAAAAAGGCATGTGCTATATAATAAGGTT
>MU228109.1:2958531-2970734 GCA_018584345.1 Thuja plicata
TATGATTTGTATGGTTAAATCCTGTATATGATTATGCTTGATCATTTACAAGGTATTTTATAAAGTTGGTTCAATAGAGAATACATGACAAATCAGTGTCCACATCAATAAATACTGTGTTAACAGCCATCTTAAAAGGTAAAACCTGCCTGAGCATATGTGGAGCTCAAAAATGAAGAAGGACCTTATCCAGTCCTTAGCAATTAGGCTTTTCTTGTCTCTGAATCAGGAGTAAAAGGTATAGGATTCATTTAGACATTTCAAGCATTGTGATTCATACAAGAAAAATCCCTAACAGTTGTAAGGCGTGAAAAAAAAATGTACTCCAGGGTTTGAAATTTGTTGATTGTTTTGAGGAGCTTATCTTTTTAGTGATGTTTTAGACACGTCAAACAATTTTGCATTGTTAAGTGGTGAAACAAACACTCTTTTTGCCCTATTTTCTAGGTGGAGGATGAAAATCTTTTCTTATTGACTTAGGTACACACTCAAATGCTAATCAAAATATAGCCATCACCAAGCATGTAATGGCTCTAGTCATGATGCTGTATTAGCCAACTCCAAACGCAAGTGAGGGCACGATATGATGAGTGTCTTGGGGCAATTACTTTTTGCCTTGCACAAAGATTATCACCCTTTTGGGGATGAATTGAGAATTATTTCAGTTGAAGTTGTTGTAGATTATTGGGCAATCCATTCGAAACTATCCCCCATAGAATTGCACACGGTAAAATTGAGGCGTATAGCCCTATGAGTACCTGAATATATATAGTCTCGCAAGCAAGATTCAAGCGGCTCCGCTCTATATATACCCCGATATGTTCAAGGAATGATGTCGTAATTCTAAGAACAAAACTAGTTCCATCTTTTGAGGTTTTGGCCTACAAGGAAGCAACTATTTATAGTGAGTTGGAAGGGTCAGCGTAAGACCTGTCCTCACTTGGGTCATTCCTGGGAGATTTTTTCCTCAACCAGCAGGCCCTCTACTATTTAAATGATATGTAACCAGGATTGGCGAGCTTAGGATTTCTAGATTTTTGTTTCTTCAAAAGAAGAAAAGCATACTCTCCTAGTCCATGCCATTTTCTACCAAAGCACTTAAAATAAAATTTCTTCCCTCAAGCTATGTTGAGCTTGATTTAATTTGTTCCTATTTTAAAGAAAACAGGATGCTTGAAAGGGAAAATTTGCCTTGTTCAATTACCACAATGATTTAATGATTTGTGTTGTTCAACTACTGATTTTCAAAAGCAATTATATGATTGAACTTGTTCAATTAACCCACATTATTTAGTGCTTTGTGTTGTTCATTTACTGGTCTAAATTGAATTAAATGATGTGATTGCTTGTTTATTTACCCCCAATTTTCATCACAAATGATAAGACAATTTCTGACTTTCTGATTTTTCTCAAGAGGAAAAGAGCATATTATCTAGTTGTTTTAGCAAGTGTGGAGAAATGGTCTTAAGTTTGAAAAAATTTGAAAGTGGTTAGTATTTGAAAGCAATTGAAAAATCCTACAACCACAAACATTAGAAATGTCTTCCAACTCTCGAATAGAACTTCCAATCACTTGTTAAGTTTGTTCAAGATGTCAAGAAACACAACTGGGTAAGTGTTAGAATTAAGCAAATGAAGACCACAATAATTTTAACCAGATGCTATGCAGAAATTACCAGATGCTATCCAGCATCCCGGATACTACGCAGAAATTACCATATGTTATCCATCATTCTGAATACTATGCAGAAATTACCATATGCGACTCAGCATCCCGGATACTATGCAGAAATTACCAGATGCGACCTAGCATCCCGGATACTATGCAGAAATTACCAAATGCTATCCAGCATCCCGGATACTATGCAGAAATTACTAGATACGACCCAGCATCCCAGNCATTCTGAATATTATGCAGAAATTACCATATGCGACTCAGCATCCCGGATACTATGCAGAAATTACCAGATGCGACCTAGCATCCCAGATACTATGCAGAAATTACCAAATGCTATCCAGCATCCCGGATACTATGCAGAAATTACTAGATACGACCCAGCATCCCAGATGCGATTGAATGTTCCCCAAATGTGAGCCTAAACTGAAAATGACCCAGGAAATCTCAGATGTGAGCCTCATTTTCTGTGGTGCGATGGCATATCTCGGATGTGATCCAGAATGGTCAGAAGCGAGCCTGTAACATAAATTTGGGCATGCAAATTAGTGAAAAAGTGTTAGAAAATGAGGCCAAGTTGAAAATTGGGCCCCACGGTGGGCACTAGAAATGTGCGTGTGTATTTGGGTACCTGATGAAAAAGACACAAACACTCAATAAGTCATTTTATTAGTCCAAAATGGTTAGACAAGCATGTAAAACCAACTAATATTGACCTATTGCCTTCTAACTAGAAAGAGTGTGATTAATTGCATAAAAGCCCTCAGATTACACTATTAATCAGTGACATATACTATCTAGCATGAAGGATTTCAGATTAAAAATAAGCTAAAAAGAAGTGAAACAAGTATTCTAGCTCTAAGCATGTGAATAATAACAATGGAAAAAGCATAAATAAAGAGTGAAATACTATTCTAGGATTAATCCAACAACATAACAATGTATTTTTGATCTAAGGTGAAGGCTTATTTACTCTCAAAAATGGCTTCTATTTATAGAAGAATGAGAGAGAGAGAGGGGGGACAAGGTGAATTAATGAGTGAAGGGGCTCATTAATAGAGATGAAAGAGCCATTAATGCCCAAGAAATTAATAAGGTATGGGAGAGACATACGCTTAAGACATCTTCATTAATAAGGCATTAATGAAAGCCTTAAAGAAACAAGGTAGAGTGTAAGAGGATGGCTTGAGAAAGTGGACTTGGAGAGAGTTAAGCTTGAGAAAGTTGACTCTCCCAAGTGGGTTGAGTTGTTAATCATTCCCTAATGGAATGTGACAATATTAGGAGGTGGGTTAGGACTAGAATTAGGATTAGGATTAGATTAGCATGGGTGAATGGGTTGAGAAGGGTTAAAACCTAGGGTAGAAGTGGTTGAGATAGGTTAGGTTGGGGTTTAGGGGAATATTAATAAATGAAATAAACTTATTTAATTCATTTAGAAATATAGGAATTAATTATTTAAATAATGAAATTGCTTTTTGATAATTAGGGGACTATAGCCATTTTAATTAAATTAAATAGGCTAGGGGAATAGGTCATTTTGCAAGTGTGTATTTGATTTAGGGATTTATTTAATTCCTTTATAATTAAATACTATAGCCATGTTTGATTTTTGATTTGATTTGATTGGTTGAAATTGATTTGAATTGTATGGCTATAATAGTTAATATAATTTAGTGATAAAAATCACCTAGGACATTAAATTGATTTGAAGAATTATGCCAAGTAGTAACAGGGTCATTTGGAAATAATCGAGGGTATGATCAAACTTAGGAAAAATAGGATCCATAGTTAGAACAAACCAAATCTAGGTGGTTACACCTTGAGGATAATAGATTGAAGAACAATGGTGAGTGATATGAAACTATGTACAAAGTTCTTCGATGTCTTGGTTTTTGAACTTACCCCCATTGTCTATTACAATAGAAGAGGGTATCCCATACCTACAAATGATGTAGTTCAAGATGAACATAGCAACCTGTTTACTAGTGGCTTTGACTAGCAACACAAACTTGAGCCACTTAGTAAAATACTTAGTGGCCGTAATGATGTACTTGCGTCCACTTGAAGAATTAGGATAGATCTGTCGAAAAAGATCAAAGGCCCATTGATGAAATGGGCAATGTGTTATAAAAGGTATGAGTTCTTTGGCTGGAGCATGGATAAGGTTTCCATGTGTTTGAAATTTGTGACATGTTTTAGAAAATTGCACACCATATTTTTCCTTCCATGTGTTTGAAATTTGTGACATGTTTTAGAAAATTGCACACCATATTTTTCCATTGTAGGCTAATAGTAGCCAACTCTTAATAGTTTCTTAGCTAATGAAAAGCCATTCGAGTGTGATTCACATACACCTTCGTGAACCTCTTTTAATGTACAATTAGACTCTTCTTGTTCTAAACACCTAAGAAGTGTACCATCAAGACCTCATCTATATAATTTAGTAGTGATGAGGACATAACACAATGCTGTCCTAATTAAAGCTCATTTTTCATTCCTTGATAAGCCATTGGGTAAGGTTTGATCAGTAAGATAAGCAATTATTTTGGCATATCGGGATTGGTCTTTGGAATTTAAAGCATAAATCACTTGGGATTTAGGTGTATCAAAGGCTGGAAAGGATAACTCTTCCACCAAGAAGTCAGAGCGGAATTGGTCTTCTTCCAGTTGTAACTGTTGGAGATTTGCCTTTGTGCAAATAGTTGACTATATGTTTGTCATTGATGACAACATATAGCATAAAATAGTATTCTGTATTCAATTTTGAGTATGGATATGTTGGAGCCTTGCATGGTTATTTGTATGTTTTAGACATATTTATTATTCTATGTTCATACACACAGATTTAGTAGTGCAGTTAAAGTTGATTTATGTTGATCTATTTACTAGCTACAGTCTCAGAAGATTGTTATTAAGAGCTGACAATAATTTTATCATTTCTTCAGTTGCGCCTATCTTTGGGATATGCATGTTCGGATTCATGTTTAGTTATGAGTTAAGAATGTTTAACCAAAGGCACTTAACGTGTTTCATTTGAAGTGTGATTCTTGAGTTATTTTGGTGGAGCTGATTGTGTGAAGTGATGTGTCTATTCATTTTGAGTTGTGCGGTTATAATGATGTTGTGTGCTTAGTTTAGCCGACAAGGAAGTTTTTGAAGAGTTTCCTACAACCAATGAGGTCATATCTTTTGAGGAAGATACATATAACATTTCATTTGTGATCGCCAAAGATGAAGAGAAGAATAAAAACAGAAAAAGAGAAGAGCAAAATGCTAGTTGTATTGGGACAGTAAAGCTATATCATTCATCAGTTGAAGATCTATGTGAAGAAGCAAAGAGTGTATATAATTCACTGGAACTGATCAAGACAACAGGTCTACATATTTATTTAGCAAAAGGTTGCAACCTTCATCATTTGAGAAGCGTGCTCTTGGATAGTGTATCCTCACCCCTAACAAGGTTATTTGTAAAAGAATCCTAACAGGGTCCGACCCTTGACCACTCACTGTACTTATTGCATTGTAAAGATCAACTTCTAATTGGGTTGTAAGATCTTCTAACATGGATCATTATACTCTAGTGCAGTTCTTTGTGGGTGCTAATTCCCATCGAGGTTTTTTCTTATTTTGGTTTCCCTGTAACCAAATTTGTGGTGTTCTATTCTGTGTTATCTTATTGCATTTATGCTTAATGTTATTCTGTACTTAATTAGATAAAATAATTGAAACTAGTAGATAACTGATTCACCCCCCCTCTCAGTTATCTCTTGGGACTAATCCTAACAATAACATGGATGCTAGTGTAGCCATACCATCGACAACTTTGTTTTCCATTCTTGGTATTTGTTGGAATGTGATGAAGATGAAGTAATTTTTCAAATCTTCAACTAGCTGTTTGTAAGGCATGAGTTTCTCATCTTTTGTCTGATAATCTCCATTTACTTGGTTGATAATGAGCTGAGAGTCATCATACACATGTAACTCTACAATTTTCCATTCCATAGGAAGTTTGAGTCCATTTACCAATGCTTCATATTCTGAGATGTTATTCGTGCATGGAGACATCATTTTATATGCCTTGGGTATCTTGAAGCCTTGAGGAGTGATAAATAGAACCCATGCTCCAGATGCTTGTTGTGTGAAAGAACCATCAAAATACATCTTCCATGAATATTCAGTTAAGTGCATGATTGTTTCATCAGGAAATTCAATTATCAAAGGTGCATCATCTTGCAATAGTGAATCGGCTAGTTGATCTACTAGTACTTGTCCTTTGATAGCCCTTCTGTCCACATACTCAATATCAAATTCACTTAGAATTAAGACCCATTTTCTAGTCTTCCTGTCAATGTTATTTTACTCAAGAGATATTTGAGAGGATCTATTTTTGCAATAAGTTTCATTGTATACGAGAGCATGTAGTGTCTCAGTTTCTGGGATGTAAAAACAACCACTAAGAAATCTTTTTCAATGATACTGTAGTTGAGTTCATAAGACACCAAGGTCCTGCTGATATAATAGATCGCTCTTTCCTTTTTGTTTTCATCCTCCTATGCTAGCAATACTCCAAGCGATGTAGCCATAGCTGAGATATAGAGTATTAATGATTTTCCATGAATAAGTGCCATGAGAATAGGAGTATCCAAGTAATCTTTTAATTTTTTGAAATTGTTTTCACAATGCTCATCCCATTTAAAAGTAACACCTTTATGTAGAAGTTTTGTGAAAGGTTGCACTCTATCTGCTAGTTGGGACATAAATCTCCTGATGGATTGAAGTCTGCCTTGAAGTATCCTTATTTGACTGATATTGTGAGGAGGTGACATTTACAGTATAGATTTTACCTTTTTGTGGTCCACCTTAATTCCTTTAGTTGATACAATAAACCCTAAGAGTTTCCCTGATTGGACTCCAAATTGTTGGAAATACAATAATGGGAAAGCAATATACTGAGAGCGGGGGGGGGGAGTGAATCAGATCTTAAAATTTAAACACTTAAAACATACTAATCCACATTCATACATATATGAATCTAATTTAATATCAAATAACATCCACACCATGAAATAAATAATATCATAACACAAGAACTTGGTAACCCAAAAACCCAAATAGGTAAAACTGGGGTGGGGATGACACCCAAAAAATTCTTCACTACTGTAGCAATAAAGTGTGCCTGTTAAGGCTATAAAATTTGATTAAAAAATGCAATCTACCCTGTTAAAGGTCTACCTGGTTAAGAGCTAAAGATCATTACAATCTACCCTGTGAAAGGATTTCAACTTACAATAAAGTAAGCACCATGTTAGGAGATTTAGAAAGGTATGCTAGAATCACTCTATTAAGATATTTTCACCTGATACAATGATTAGAATGTTTCAAGTAATGATCCTTTGTTGTGCACTTAGATGCTGATGACAGATCTCCTCTTTCCAGTACCTTCTATGATCTCACAATCTGATATGTCTTTACTCTACTGTTCATTGTGCTATCACTCTGCTTGATCTCTGCTTCTTAACAAACTAACCCTCTATGCATTTCACATCAAAATGCAGTCACTACTTCTCTCCACACACTTACAAAATAGGGTTTAGAACCAATCTTATATATCTATTCAAGTCTGATAGCGAGATCTAGATCAATGATCAAGATCTAATACCCATACCTTCAAGGTATTACAATTAATGATTACAACAGATCATGCATAGGATAAAACAATTAAATGCATAACAAACTCCGTAGGAAAATATTAAATGCGTACATAAGTCAGCCCAAAAAGCTTATACAAGTTGGCCTGAACACTTATCCTCGAAGTTTGAATCATTTCAGACATGTATACAAAAACTGTCCTGCTTGACACTTAACATCTCTGTCACTCGGCACTAAGTATCCTACTTGGCTCGGCATGATACAACTTGGCAACCTGAATACTGCTCAACAATGTTGCTCAGCCTTGCATAGTTTTAGCTCGGCCACAATGATAGCCAACTAAAACTGCCTAAGTGAATGACTAAGTGTTGGTCACTAATCATCAACAGAACTTAGAGATTAACAATCTCCCCCTTTGATATTAGTGGCAAAAACACACTTATCATTTCTTCATGTCATTCCATCAAAATGTTGCCTAAGTATACTAAGTACCCCCCCTAGGAATATACTCTGGATTATACATACAAAAAGTTTCATAAAATACATACCTTCATAATATATATATATACATATGTACCTGTACTTAAATGATTTATCATACTCTATCCTTTCCAACTTCCTTATCCTTACCAACTTCCCCCTTGTTTTTGTCACTGATTGCAGGTGGGGTTAAGTTGTACTTATCCAAAAATTGTTTATGAAGCTGTAGGGTGGATGCAAATGTAGCATCCCAACTTTCCTTGGCAATCTTCATAACTTCCAATTTTATTTCTAGCTCGGTAGCTAGACTCACTAAACTTTCTGCAGTTGAGAGATTTGCATTTCTCTGTGATAACTCTTTTGCAACTTAAAGTTCCTTCTATATTACCTCCAAGTGAGGCAACAGGCTTGTCTGAATGGTGATCAATTTGGCCCTAATCCGACCATCTTCAGCCATAAGCTCAGCTATTCTTCATTGTGCATTGATCAACTTAGTATAATGTAAGGAGCTAGAGGTAGCATCCTTACTCAAAGTACTGCCAGTTGATTTCAAATCTAACTGTAGCTTCTCAACAAGCTGTAGATTATACTTTGTGAAGAATTCAACATCACATAGTTTCCTGTACAAAGAATAAACATTTGCTGTAACTTTCTCCAAAATGTCTACAAGAGTAGAAAGTTCAACCTATTTTGTTGCAATCTCTTCTGAGATTTTCTCCAGAACTTTTCTCTCAAATCTCCTCTCAGACCATTGTAGAAGTTTTTCATTGCTATTTATATCATCACCAGTTACCTTCTGTACAATGTGAACTAACTGATCAATAATTGGAGCTTGAGGCATTTCATCTTCTAAGTCAAAATCCTTTGCAAATATATCCTTGATGTCATGCAACACTTGCTTATGCTTCTATTCTATTTTCATTTCTTCTTGTCTCTTCTTCCTCTTAAGAAATTCTTGAAGAGTCCCTATTTGTTCAAAAGACAATTCATTGGGATCCCATTGTGGAATCACAATTACCTCATCTAATATGACATCGAGAATTTGAGACTTCTTCTTTGTAAATTTCCTTCTCTTCAAGTCTTGTGAGCTAATGCTTGGCTGCATTTTATCAATACCTTTTCCTGTGACAGTATCAATATCCATTGCCTCTTTTAATTCTGTCAAGATTGTCTGTGGATCAGGCATACTTCCAATTTTAGGACCTATGGGAGTGGATGATGTAGAGTGTGGTAGATCAAACAACACTTGTAGTGCCTCTTATTCCTTAGGCTTTTCAACATTATCCGTCAACACTACTCCACTATCTAAAACTATTTTGACAACCTCTAAAATAGGTGGATTTTGTGAAGTTACCTCTTGTGCATCTATTTTATTTTTCTCTTCACCTATTTGATCATTGATTACTTCAATTATCTCATCAATTTTCTCTTCAGATGTAGTGGTCTTTCCTCTTTCAGTCTTAGTTGCCTTAATAGGTGAATCAGTGTTTGCACCACTTGACATATCCTGTTCCTCGACATTCAAATTGCTGGCATCATCAATTATGTAGTCAATTGGACTGTCTGCAGTCAAATCAACAGAATTTGTTGAGTTTAATGCATCTTTAGTCTTCTCCTATTTAGTAGCAATTTGATCTTGAGTCATGTGAGGCTCAGGGGTGATCTCAACTTCTTTTCCTTTTGATCAGATGTCCCTACATCAGATTTCTTATCTTTTGGAACTATTAGTCCAAAGATTTCCTTCCAAATACTTGTACTCTACTAAACTAAGCCTTCAATATCATTTTTCAAAAAATTTTAACCTCTAAGCTGAGGAACAAACCTATTCTTATATTTCTCAATGATTTTTTCTTGCTGTTTTGATGTCAACTTAGGTATCACCTTGGCTAAAGTGCCTTCCCTGATCTGTCTCTCTGTGGTAAGTGCAAATTCCCATTTGCTTGACATAAACTCATATAGTTCATTAGGAACATGGTTTTCTATCTCTATAGGAGTTAACTTAAAAGTACTCATCATATCTAAGAGTGCTTCCTGAACTTTATGCTTATCTCCAATACTCAGTTTCTCATACTTAATGAATTTGAAAGTAGCTAACCCTGCTAAATTTCTCAAATTGTCACATACCTCATCAATAATAGCTGGTTTCTTGAATTGTGCTATAGGTATGGGGCTGGGTTCATCAATATCAGTCTTTTCATCATCACTATCTATCTCCAAGTGCAGTTTCCTCCTTGGTCTCTTTACTGGTTTACTCGGCTTAGCCTTAGGAACAATTTTAGCTTTCTTTCCAGAACTGCTTTCTCCAATCTTCTTCTTTTCATATAATTTTGTTTGTAGTACTAGAGAAGTAATAGTAGATGCTCTAATCCTTGGATTATTAGCTGCAAGAGGTGTAACCTTAGGTTTAGCTTTACTCAGCTTGGTTACTATGACAATTGATGGTCTCTTACCCTTAGCTTTCTCAGCGATCTTCTCAGGTGCACCGACTTCCTCTTCTGTAGATATATCTTCTCCTTGTCTAGTGGATAGGCCTAAAGGTGCATCCTTAGGTTCTTCATCACTTCCAAAACCAACCATTTTCTTTAGATTTTTCACAATCTTCTTCCTTTTCCTCTCCATGGTTCCCTCCTTTAAACTTCTTGAAACTTTTACTTTAGCTTCATCAAAATTACCAAATCTTTCTGCTGTAGTATCAATTGCCTCTGCTTGGAGTACAATGATGGCTGCTGATGCTTCATCAATGTTAATTTCATAGGGAAATGGTTCTAAACATGTTACCCTAGGTGTCACAACCTAGATATATGTGTTATCTATATCAACTAGAAAACAAATTTCTTCATAGTGCTTCTCCACTAGTGATCTAGGAATCCTAGTTCTTAAAATCATTCTCTTTTTAAATTCCACAATATAGCTACCCATAATACTATTGAAGTTACTTCCTAATTTCTCAATACATTCACTTATCTGAACTGTAATAGGTCTATCCTTTTTCCACACTATATCTCCCATTGTAGGAAATGTATCCTGAATGTAGAAAAATATGCAGACTAGTAAGGAACCAAACTTACATGATGAGATCTTATCTTTTCTAATTGATGCTAGGTTCTCAGCTAGTTGAGTTAGCTGTAGCTTGGCAATATCATATGTATGATTCTTCTTAACAATCTTCCATACCTAGCCAATGGCTATACAAGGAACACTATCCAGTCGACTCGACTGATAGAACTTATGTGCGATTACTCTTACTCCAAAATCAAGTTCTAGGTCTTTAATTGTAGAGATAGTCATACCTCTATTGTTCCATATGGATCTAATGTTTAGTGTAATTTCCTCTTTTTTGTTATCTCTCATTGTCCATTTTCCATTCACAACAGGATATCCAGTCACTCAATGAATCATGTTTTTAGTTATCTTGACTGGTCCATTGTCTAACCACATACACATATCATGAACTTAGCTAAGAATAACCTTAATCCATTCATCTTTGAAACCTTGTGGAAAATCTAGGGCACGAGTTAACCCTTTTTTGGCTAAATGTTTGAATTCTCCCTTCATAACTCCATCAAAACATAGTTTGCTGTAGGATTTTCTCAATTCACTATCACCTACTTCACCAATTTTAACCATGTAAAAAGATCTTACATTGTGGATCATGAGTACCTTTGGTGGAATGGATGAGAGAGCTCTGGTCAAATCACTCTAAATCACACTTTTAGGAACGAATCAAAAGTTGAGAGGTGCACATTCATCACTCCGTACTAACTGAATTTTCTCTTGTTCTCCCTCCATACTTTTGACTGGTGCAGAAGAGCTTGCAACCATAATCTTGAAATTAGGGTTTGAAAAATGAAGAACAGAGTACCTAAGAAAGTAGCACTTCACATTGTTCACCTTAGGATTGCCGACAGCATGCTGACAAAATCTTTGATGCTAATTCCATTAAGATAAATTCTGCAACTACTTCAATCGCTCTGTAAATAGTGAAAATCGCAAGGTAAAAATGAAGAATAAATTTTTCATCCTTTATAGATTTTGAAAGGTCAAGGTAGGTAAGCAATAAATGTTATGCCCGTTGAGTTAGTGCAATCCAGTTGTCCTCAGCTTTCTAACACAACTTGCATCCCACTCGGCTCACTAAACTTGGCCATCATAGAACTTACTCGGCCAACAAACTCGACACACACTAAAGAACTCAACCTTAGTGTCCATGACTGGTGCTCAGCACCTATAGTGCAATTGGCTCTTCTCGGCATTTTTATTTTCAACATATGTCCTGGTGCATCTTAACATATGCAAATATGGACTTTGGCATATTTCATGTTAGGAACTGATGTAAGATAAGAATTTTAGATGCAGTTCCTTACATACCTCTTTTGCTTAGTTGGAGATGATGTGA
>MU228109.1:2970784-3003701 GCA_018584345.1 Thuja plicata
TCTTAACATATGCAAATATGGACTTTGGCATATTTCATGTTAGGAACTGATGTAAGATAAGAATTTTAGATGCAGTTCCTTACATACCTCTTTTGCTTAGTTGGAGATGATGTGATCACCTAATCCAATGGATTGGGTGACCTCGGTTGTGTTAGCTTCACTGCTACATGGTTTTGATTTCTTAACCCATGTTTGGTTCATTTGTGCTCTAATCTACTCAACAGTAGGAGTAGGTACCCTAGTCTTACAATCTTTCCTTGTATGACCAATTTTTAGACAACTGTGACAAACTAGGCTTCCATTCATCCAACTTTTAGACTTTCCTTTGAAATGTTTCCTTATGTAGTTTTTTAGAACATGTCCATAGTCACCACAGTAATGAAAACTATGCCATGTGTTGTAATCCCATTTGTAAGTATTACCTTTTCTTGGTGATTTCTCTTGTGCCTTTGATGTCCATTGTTGTTTACCTTTAGATCTGCAATCTTGTGCTCTATGACCATATTTCTGACAGTTATAACAATTACCATTGAGTCTAGGTGTGGAAGGTGCATTGCTTGCCTTTGTCTTACATTCACATGCTTGATGTCTAAACTTATTACAGTTAAAGCAATAACCATTAAATTTGGTTTTAGGATTGGAGTTACCATTTTTGCTTTGGCAAATGTTTATTGTATGACCTGGTTTCCCACAGTGGTGGAAAATAGGTTTGCAATTTCTTGGCTTTGCATACCTTCTTTCACTTGTCTTAGATGATTCTCCTTCTTCAGTGGTTGTATGTTGTTCAGTGTGACCTAATACAAAAGAATCTTTGGGTCTTCTTGATGCTTCCAATAGTTGTTCAAAGTAGCTCAAAGCTACTTTGGGATCATTCAATCTATTGTTAAGTTATTTCTCAAATCTCAATTCATCTTTCAACTGACTATTCTCAGATCTAAGATTTACAATCTCCAAGTCTTTCGTGCTGATCTCCTGATTCACAAGTAGCAGTTGTTTTTCCATGTCAACTTGATTAGCTGTCATTATTTGTACATCATGTGTTCTTTCATCAAGTATGATAGTCATCATTCTTTTG
Organism: Thuja plicata; assembly: GCA_018584345.1. Classification (NCBI taxonomy): domain Eukaryota; kingdom Viridiplantae; phylum Streptophyta; class Pinopsida; order Cupressales; family Cupressaceae; genus Thuja; species Thuja plicata. The sequence goes on from MU228109.1 coordinate 2,971,860, forward strand.
TCTTCTTCTTCCATAGCCTTGTCAACTTCAGCTTTCTTTTTTTGTTCAACAACTTCACACATTCTTATTGATTGGGCTTCTTGTTCCTTTTTCAAGTTTCTGACTTCTTCACATAGTGCACTGTTCTTTTTTAGTAGATCTGCTATTGTTGCATTAGTCTCAGTAGAATCTCCATTCTAAAAAAGATTTGTGGTGTCCTCTTCTTGATAATGAGTGTCATTCATTTATTTGGCCAAATCTTTCCTTTCTATCAAGGAATTCTTTAATTCCTATCTTGCTGTCTCAAGCTGTTGTAGTGCTAGCTGAATATCAATCTTTTGATTCTCAATGACTTTACCCATCTTGTATATCTCCATCTCAAGATCTATATTCTCAAGATGATTATGACTTTCTAGAGAACTAAGCTCTGATACCAATTTTTGGAAATACAATAATGAGAAAGCAAGATACTGAGAGTGGGGGGGGAGGGGGGTGAATTGGATCTTAAAATTTAAACACTTGAAACATACTGATCCAAATTCATACATATATGAATCTAATGTAATATCAAATAGAATCCACACCATGAAATAAATAATCTCATAACACAAGAACTTGGTAACCCAGAAACCCAAATAGGTAAAACTGGGGTGGGGATGACACCCACAAAATTCTTCACTACTGTAGCAATAAAGTGTGCCTGTTAAGGCTACAAAAGTTGATTACAAAATGAAATCTACCCTGTTAAAGGTCTACTCGGTTAAGAGCTAAAGATCATTACAAACTACCCTGTGAAAGGATTTCAACTTACAATGAAGTAAGCACTCTGTTAGGAGATTTAGAAAGGTATGCTAGAACCACTTTGTTAAGAGATTTTCACCTGATACAATGATTAGAATGTTTCAAGTAATGATCCTTCATAGTGCACTCAGATGCTGATGATGGATCTCCTCTTTCCAATACCTTCTATGATCTCACAATCTAATATGTCTTTACTCTGCTGTTCACTGTGCTGTCACTCTGCTTGATCTCTACTTCTTAACAAACTAACCCTCTGTGCATTTCACTTCAAAATGCAGTCACCACTTCTCTCCACACACTTACAAAATAGGGTTTAGAAGCAATATTATATATCTATTCAAGTCTGATAGCGAGATCTAGATCAAAGATCAAGATCTAATACCATACCTTCAAGGTATTACAATTAATGATTACAACAGATCATGCATAGGATAAGACAATTAAATGCATAACTAACTCCATAGGAAAATATTAAATGCGTACATAAGTTGGCCCAAAAAGCTTATACAAGTCAGCCTAAACACTTATCCTCAAAGTTTGAATCATTCTAGACATGTATACAAAAACTGTCCTGCTCGGCACTTAACATCTCTATTTCTCGACACTAAGTATCCTACTCGGCTCGGTATTATACAACTCAGCAACCTGAATACTACTTGGCAATGTTTCTCGGCCTTGCATAGTTTTAGCTCAGCCATAGTGATAGCCAGCTAAAATTGCCTAAGTGAATGACTAAGTGTTGGTCTCTAATCATCAAAAAAACTTAGAGATTAACACAAATGCACATTTATTTAGATTAAGCCTTAGTTGAAATTGCTCCATGCGATCTAGTATCTTTCTCAAGTCTTCAATGTGAGTTGTTCTTATTTTTGAATTGGATAATGTATCATCCACATAGTCCTCCATGTTTTTGTGTATCATATCATGGAAGATTGTTGTCATAGCTCTTTGGTATGTAGTGCCATCATTCTTTAGTCCAAATGGCATGATGTTCCAGCAAAATGTTCCCCATGCACATGTAAATGCTGTATTTTCTTGGTCCTCAGGAGAAATCTTAATTTGGCTATAGCCTAAGAATCCATCCATAAGAGAATACATCTGATATCTTGTTGTAATATCTATAATCATATCAATATTTGGCAATGGGAAATCATCTTTAGGACAAGATTTGTTTATGTCTCTAAAGTCTGTGCAGATCCTGATAGATTTATCTACTTTAGAAATCGGTACCACATTAGAAATCTATCCTGCATAAGTGATGACTCTTATGAATCCATCTTTTAATAGTTTTTCCAGCCCTGCTTTCACTAATAATGCCACATGTGGATGCATCTTCCTTAATTTTTGTTTCATGGGTTTGATTCCAGGAGCTATAGATAAATTATGTATTATTAACTCAGGATCAAGTCCAGGCATATCAGTGTAAGACCATGCAAATTTGATCTTCTTCTCTTTGAGGAATTTAGTGAACTGTATCTTTTCTTCTTCTGATAAGGATTGTGCTAGGTGAACAAATTGAGGAGCTTATGTTGTTCCCAATTTAACTAGTTGTGTTGGTTCTATCAGAACTAAAGATATTTCTTGAAAGTGCTCAGGGCGGATATCAAGAATCTCTTCTTTTGGCACCTTTGAGAGGTTTTCACCATCAGATACATCTTTTATTTTTAGTTTTTAAGAATATGATACTACCACAATGTGGTTTTCACCATAAGTTCTTTTCTTCTTTTTATTTTTAAATTTGTGACTAAGAAACTTTATATCCTCCTCTGACATGTTCACGCTCCTTGTGTTGATGGAAGAGGGATAAGTTTCACAAGCATTTAGATAACATGCCAAAGTGTAGTCATTGGGGAAGTTCATGATAGGAGTAGGGTCTGAATTGGTGCAATCAATCAGGTCGGGGTTTACCAAGGATAATGATTCAAATTTTGGTAAGGACAACATCGCGTCAATGTCAAGACTATTAACTAAAAATACATGTTCTGTTAAGTTAGCTTCTATAGCATTTAGATCATTAAGAGTCAAATCGTCATTATTAGGGTTATTTTTAGTAGTATGTGGACCTAACTCTAGTGACTCATCAGTTGAGCTTTCTTCTTCTTCTCTCATAAAATTGAAAATCATAGCTTATATCCTTTGAATGTCTTCTATACCTAGTAAAGCACTAGTATCTCCATCAACAATCCTGGGTAGTGGTATCTGATCTGATTCTGGGACAAGAACAATGTTAGGAGAAGTGTTATAACTTTCTCTTCTCTCTAATAGAGATGCAAATTTATGAATCACATCTACCTCAATGTCCATGGTAGCATCAGATAGGTTATCCCATTCATAATCATGTGTATGTTATTTCATCATTAGATTTGTTTAGAAACTCAACAATAGTTACCTGGTGTGCCTTTTTATCCACTTGTAGATCAAAGTGTGGTAAGTATAGGACATGTGAAATTGTGACTAATTTACCCCAGTTAGGATGTACATCTTGTTGTTGGGGGTATTTCTTCATGAGTTTCTTCTATCTGTTGGACTTCTAGAGAGTCTTTTGTTGTTTCTTCTACTTCTTGGACATCAGCTTGTGGCAACAAAGGAACATGATACTCTTGTTGTGCTACAAAAGTAGGTACATATCTTTCTCCTTGATATTCATGATACTTAGTACTAATGTGTATTAATCTTTCATATGTCCATGGTTCCAGTGTTGTTTCTTCTTCTTCTTCATCATCATCACTTCCTTCATCAAAGACTGGACCATCTCTAGAAGTAGGATTTTCTAAATTGTTATTGAAACCTAATCATATTTTGTCTTTGGTGTTTTTGAATTCCATGTGTATAGGTTCAAAAAGTCCTTTTCCTTTATCACCTAGAGGTCCCTTCCCTTTATATCCCATTTGTTTGAGAAGTTCATATCCTTTACCATAATTTTCTAGGGATATCTCCACATGTTTTACCTCATTTTCTCTTTGTTCTCCTTTATAGAGCCAAGCCAAGACTTATTTATCTTCTTTTTCATCCTCTTGAGAAGTAGAGGATCTAACCATACCAGTTGGTTTATGAATGTCAGCAAATGATGGTGTCATGTCTAGTTTGTATTCCCCCATACTGGCTTCTTCAAGTTTTAATGTCTTTCCAGAGATTCTCATCACCATGTCTTTGGAAGTTTCAGGTATGGATTCTTTTGGGACTTCCTTATTGCGAGGAACCATACTATCTACTTTAACATTTTTGTAAGTGTAGCTTGAATCTGTAGGAATTGTTACTTCCACCCCATTATGTGGGAATTTGATGCATTGGTGGTAAGTAGATGACACTTCTTGCATTTCATGTATCCAAGGTCTCCCTAGTAATATGTTATAGGCCAATGGTAGATCGAGAACTCAAAAAATCACATTGCATTCAGTTGGTCCTATTATGATTGGTAGAACAATGAGCCCTTTTGATGATCTTTCTTCTTCATTGTAAGCCTTGATAGTTATCTTACTTCTTGAATCAATGGTTTATTCTGAAAGACCCAATTTCTTGATTAGATTGAGAGTACATATGCTCAACCCTGCACCTCCATCTATTAATACATGTTTGACACAATATTTTTGAGTTAAGACTTCAATATGAAGGGGTTGGTTATGTGGATGAGTCAAGGACTTGTCATCTTCTTCTAAAAAGGAGAGGTAATGTGGAACTGAAATGTGATTGACCATTGCTTGGAATTTGTCTACATCAATGTCTTTTGGAACATTAGCAGAATTTAGGGCTTGTTCAAGAACTTCCCTATGCACTAAAGTGATCTTTAGTAACTCAAATATAGAAATTTGAGCTGAGGTCCTTTGCAATTAGTCTACCAAGTTATAGTTTGCAGATGATATAGTAGCTATTTTTTGGAAATTTGACTCTTAGGGAGAATATGACTTATTTTATGTTGTCATTATGGCAACAAAGTCATATAAAGTTTTGACATCAAACTTTGAAGAGAAAAAATTGGCTAAGTATAGAAGACAGAGCAGAACAGAGATATGCAGTTGATCAGAGCACCAATGCATGTGCATCGGAATGAATCAAGATATGTGCATTCATACATAAGCTCTATGATATGTTTTTATGCTTACCCTATACACGCATGGTACAGAATGATAGTACATAGAAGTTACAGAAAGATTAAGTACACTAAATAGTTCAGAAAACAAAGTATGGAGCCGACCACAATTTTTAGATTAGCGTATAATCTTTTGTTTTGTAAAGGCTATGCACCTATTGTAATAAGTTAGTAATTATGTATTAAAAATTATTGTAAACATGCTTAAGCCAATTTTTTTGGAAGCATTGTGTATAATGTTTTTGGGCCGACTAAAGTTTTGTTTTCAGTCGCATCTATTGAGTATGTATATATACTTAATATACATTCTTGTAATAAGTGTACGAGTCAAGAATATGTAGAGAAGAGACAATGAAGAGAAGTATGAACTAGTCAGTATGAGATAAAGTATTTTAAGAGATAAAAGCATCAGCACATAAAAGGAACTGATCAGACAGCCATGTCACTTCAACAATTTAATTTTTAGATATAGTGCATATCTATCTTCAGGAGGTTGTAGCCTTCTTTAATTGAGTAGTGAACTCTTGGACAGTGAGTCCTTACCCCTAACAAGTTTTTTGTAAAGACTCCTAACAGGGTCATTGTACTTTCATTGTAAAGACTACTCCTAACAGGGGAAAGGAACTTTAACAGGTTCATTATACTAGTTCAATTATTTGTCGGTACTAATTCCCATTGGGGTTTTCCTCTGATCAAGGTTTCCCCATAAACATATATGGTGTTATGTGTTATTTTTTTATGCTTCATATGTTACCTATTTGATTTATGTTCAAATTTATGAAATAGAATAATTAATCAAACACTGATTCACCTCCCCTCTCAGTGTTTCCAACAATTGGTATTAGAGCTCTGGTCCTCTGAAAGAAAGTTTAACCACTTGTGGAGATCATGGATTCAGAAGAAGTGAAACATCTGAAAAATAATCTTGAAGAAGCCCTTGAAGATCTTGACAGATCTGAAAAAGAAAATGAGGAACTTAAACTAAAAGTTGATGGCTCACAAATGCTTATTAAGAAATTAAGAAAATATTTGAAAGATTGCTCCACAAATGATTTGGGAAAAATGGTCAAGAAACTGAATGAAGAGAACATGTCTTTAAAATATAAGATTGAAGATATGAATGAACAACTTACAGATAGCCTAACAACTATTGAAGAAAATACCAAAGAGAGTAAACAATTAGATGATGAACTTATGCAAGCAAACATGAAAATCTTGGAGTTAGAAAACATCAAGAAAAAGATAGAATCTGAATTAACAGAAGCAAAAGACAAGATTGATAAGTTACACATAAGTTCTGATCTAATTCAATCACAACTTTATGCACATAAGCTAAAAGGTGATACTACTGGTGTTGGATACAGTGTAGCTCAAATTGAGATCAATTCAATGCAAGAAAGAAAGAAAACACAAGAGGCATCTACTAAAGCAAAAAAAACTGAGAATCTTGCAGAGGCTAAAACAGATCCACCTAAAGATGAACTTAAGATAGTTAAAAAAACTTTTTATGCTTGTAACAAGCATGGACACTTGGAAAGAGATTGTAAAGAGGTAAGAAATTTCAATGGCTATTGTTACTCCTATAATAAATTTGGTCATAGGGCTATTCATTGTAGAACAAGTCAAAGAAATTAGTCGCAACATAATCAAAGAAATCTGAATCAACACAATCAGAGAAATCAACCTCAGAGAAACTATTAGATCATTACATGTTAGATATGTAATTACAATGGACACACAGCCAAGCAGTGCAGCATGATGAATAATAACATCAGACCTCCTATCATTTGTCACTCATGTAACAAAGTTGGACACATCTCAAGGTTTTGTAGGTCAAGAGCACAAAGACAAGAGAATTCTATAAAGTCACTATTTGAAGAATCAGGAGAAGTTAAGTTTGTACAAGCTAAAGTAGATTTAGATAAAATTTGGGTTGAAGTAAAGAAGGATAATGAAGAGAACAAAGTAGTAGATGCATCCATAATGGACACACCCTCTAATTATGGTTAAGTTGACCTTCTTGGTCTTAGGGAGAGCTATTATAGCTCTAAACCCCTGCATGGTTGGTATACTCACCTCCGAGTATGCGCCTATGGATTCATGTATGTTATCATGAACTAAGGTAGTATGCATGCACACATTGCCTGTACTTCATTCAGAACAAATTTTGAAACTTTCAGTGAAAATGCATACGGTAACAAGCATTAAATGTAGAAAACTTTATATAAATCGGTAAAATAATTGATTATCTTCATTTTTTGCATTTGAGATCATAAAATTTGTAGAGCATAGGAGCATTGAGCATCAAAGCATTGGAATTTATTGATTTGGTTGGTTTGTGAATGGATTGAAGATTGAAACGGAACCCTAGTAGTTGCATCATTTTAGAATTGCCATGAAATCCTATTTAATCAAGTAACAAGTAAGTATGGCAACCCTTGTTGTATTTGACATTGCTGAAAGGAAAATATTCATGTTAAAGAAGCATCTATTCAAGTCCATATTAGATGATGTTGATGGAGCATTTTCTAAGACTCTGTTAGGAGTCGTACATGTAGAAGACATTCACGCATATATTTATTGCAAGCAGGAAACTATTGGAGATAACATCATAGCTACTCTTATGGCTTCAATGATGAAACCAGACTATTCATTCAAAGATGAATACACACATCTCATTGAAAAACCTATCTTCAAGTATTCTAATGCGCACAAGTTCTATGAGCCAGAATGGGTTAAAATCCTACTAAGCAGGATACATGATGACCTATATTGGATTGGTGAAGTTCTTTTCTGCATTATTGGAAACCTAATTCATGATATGACTGGACTTCCTAAGACTGGACCAGTTCTTCGCATTGGTAAGGATGTTAAGAAGTAGGTTGAACAAGCATGCTTATCCAGGAGTGATAGGCATGGAATGACTATTAATCCCATTAAGGAAAATGACATCAAATTGGTCACTATGATACTAGGTTATAAGTTCCAGCACAGAAGTAGACTGAACAGTGTATCTATATCTACTATCTTGGCAACAATAAAGATGGAAAAGGATAATACTCAGTACAATCTATGTGAGATATTGCATGCACAGCTGATTGAAAACATTAGAGCTATCAAGCATGACAAGAGAAAGATATTCAGATATGTCTCTTTGATCATCTATCTATACTTTCACATTGTTGGTAAAGTTGCTAATCTTTACCTAGACATGAGTAAACCTACCATGTCACAAATTTCACTAAAGGCTACATAAAAAAGTAGCGCTAAGGACTCTATGGATATGGAGATAAAAACATTTAGGATCAAAATACAAAAGAGGTTCAGATTATCAGAGAAGATAGTTGAGAAATAAAAAGATACCATATGCTTCATGGTGGAAATTGACTATACCTGCATGGAGGTAGTTGAGCTTAGAAAAAAATAGATTCACCCACTTGGATATGAAGTTGAAGAACAAGTTTTGGAAGGATATGCACAATTCCTCTTATTTGCGCCTAAGGACCCTAATGAACCTAGATGGGGTACTTACAGAGAAAAGACAAATCAAGTTGATTCTGTCTTATACAGTGCAGACAATAAAAGAAGGCATCAAGGATTACATCTAACATCCTAAAAGTTCATGCTGTCACTCAAGAAGACCTAGATAAGGCTAAGGAACCTAAGATTGCAAAATAACTTGAGAAAATTACTGCAGAGATGAAAATGGAAAAATCTGATGATATCCCGAAGAAGAAGATGAAGAAATCCAATGAAGGTACATCTGTGCCCTCAACTACTATTGACTTGGAAGCATCTCCACCATCAGTACCATGTAAGTTGACTAGAAGGAGGAAGCAAGTTCCCACAGGTCACCCATCCTCAAGGACAACAAGGAGCAAGGTAAAGAACACTCAAGCCCCTCCCGAGGTAAGATTCAGACCTAGGCTAACAGTCCTAAAGAACATAATTGTTAATGAAGGAAGACTAGAATCTATTAAGAATGTCTATGACAAATACCAAGAGATAGACAAATTATAAATTCATTCTATGATTATCTCTCACATGATAAAGTTTAAGAGGACAATATTGGAGCTCAAAACACTCATACCAAACAAAGTATGGAACATACTTGATGTATTGAAAAGGAAAGAAATTGAAGAGGATATGAGGATTAGAGAAGAAAATTTAGACAATCTTCTCCCTATTTTCTCACATGACAAGAAAGCTATACTGTTGGATTTGGTAAAACCTCATCTCAGAACTAAAACAAGAATACTTCATATCATGAACAAAGAGTATGAATTGGTTGGTGTAGAGACTTAGAAAGCATTTGAGCAAATATTTTTGGATAGACATATTTATCCATCAATGATGCCTATAGAAAAGATGACTCCAGTTCCTCCCAAATAGGATAAAGAATCTGAGATTCCAAATGCACCTATGATAGGTCCATAGGATTCAGTGCCTAAAGATTCAACACCTTCTGATACAGCCAAAGATTCAAAAGAAACTATTGTGATTGATGATGTTAAGATATCCATGACCGCTTCTGACAATGACATGGACAAAGTTGAAAAATAATTTTTTAGCACTGAAGAGACAGAGAAGGTATGCAGTGATAACACTTCCTTACAGCAGGATGAAGTTCCCTCTAAAGATTCAACAGACTTGAATAATGAGGAAGATAATCAAAATAATGAAACACCAGTTATGGAGATCCCTATGAAGAGTGAATACGTGGATGCCAATCAGAATGTAATACATACTCCATCCATCAAACCATCATTGTTGTCAAGTTTGACCCTTGATTCAGCAAATATAGATGCTTGGGAACAAGAAGATTTGATTAAGATCAGTGTGGTAGCCATGGAGAAAGCCAAAGAGGAAAAAGTCATGAGAAAAACTCTCTTTCTAGATACAGTGAACATTCTGAATGTCTTAATTCTAGTAGATAAGAAAGTGGCTAAGATTCAGTTAGTTGATGATGTTGACAGCATCTTGACAAGCTTCAAGGCACACTTCACAAATTTAGTAGAATCAACTACTAGAACTGCAGAGGAAGAGTATAAAAAGGAAAGATTGAATTAATTGGTAAAGAACTTTTCTTTAGATTTAAATTCATTGAAGATTGGCTAGAAAATACTGAAAGAGTTGGCATCAAAAGGAAGAAAGGTAATAGCAAACTGCATGGACAAAGACAAACTCACCTCTGAGCACATCAAAAAGATAGAAGAGGCAGATATCTTGGTTGATAACATAAGGCAATCAGTTGAAAAATCATCCCAAGACATAAATATCTGCAATAAAATCTATCAAGGGCAGATTGACAAGATTGAAAAAGCTAAAATGGAGATCAGTAAGATAAGGATCAGGCAAACTCAACTGAGAAATGCACTTGCGCCCTCCTTAGTAGTTTTGAACAAGAACATAAAATAGATTGATGAAACCATTTACACCTATGATCAAGGACCCTGCATGGATCTAACAAAGATGGAGAAGCTAACATATGCCTTATGCACCCATCTTCAGACAGTTGATGCACTGAACACATTCTGGCAGCAAGAGATCAAGACTCTTCAGATTGCTTATCCAGATGTATATTTGGAGTAAGTACTCAAGGAATTACAATTTTGACACCTTTTTCATTAATGTCAAAAGGGAAATAATGTATATAAGGAGTATGTGTATGCATGTATAAGATATATGTTATATATACAAATAAAAAAGGATGATATACAATTTCTTGGTGTTAGTCAAAGTTTGAGTAACTTGGCCACATTCCTTTGTTGCCATTAATGACAAAGGGGGAGATTGTTGGAAAGTTGAATATCAGGGAGAATATGACTTATTTTATGTTTTCATTATGGCAACAAAGTCATATAAAGTTTTGACAACAAGTTTTGAAGAGCAAAAATTGCCTATGTATAGAAGACAGAGCAGAACAGAGATATGCAGTCGATCAGAGAACCAACGCACGTGCGTCATAATGAATCAAGATATGTGCATTCATACATAAGATCTATGATATTTTTTTATGCTTACCCTATACACACATGGTATAGAATGACAATACGGAGAAGTTATAGAAAGATTAAGTACACTAAACAGTTCAGAAAACAAAGTATGGAGCCGATCATAGTTTTTGGATTAGCATATAATCTTTTGTTTTGTAAAGGCTATGCACCTATTGTAATAAGTTAGTAATTATGTATTAAAGATTATTTTAAACATGCTTAAGCCAATTTTTTTGGAAGCATTGTGTATAATGTTTTTGGGCCGACTAAGGTCTTGTTTTCAGTCTCATCTATTGAGTATGTATATATACTTAATATGCATTCTTGTAATAAGTGTAAGAGTCAAGAATATGTACAGCAGAGAAAATGAAGAACAGTATGAACTAGTAAGTATGAGATAAAGTATTTTAAGAGATCAAAGCATCATTGCATAAAAGGAACTGATCAGACAGCCGTGTCACTTCAGCAGTTCAATTTTTAGATATAGTGCATATCTATCTTCAGGAGGTTGTAGCCTTCTTTAATTGAGAAGTGAGCTCTTGAATAGTGAGTCCTTACCCCTAACAGGGTTTTTTTAAAGACTCCTAATAGGTTCATTGTACTTTCATTTTGAATATTTCTCCTAATAGGTAAAAAGAACTTTAACAGGTCATTATACTAGTACAATTATTTGTGGGTACTAATTCCCACTGGGGTTTTCCTCTAATCAAGGTTTCCCCATAAACATATCTAGTGTTATGTGTTATTATGTTATGCTTCATATGTTATCTATTTGATTTATGTTCAAATTTCTAAAATAGAATAATTAATCAAACACTGATTCACCCCCCCTCTCAACATTTCCAACACTGTTTGTCTTGTTGCTGCTGGTTTAGGAATTGTGGCAATAGGTACTTTAGAGGATGTCGCTTGTTTAGATGAGGAGTTAGCTCGTTTGATCATGAATTGTTCTTGGCTTTGACTCACTACATTTGATTGTGTTGATGTGTCTTTCGCACCTTTGATAGTGATCACATTGATTGATTCACATTTAATGTCCAACATTTTGATCACATTACTGTTATGAGAATAGGTGTAATTTACTTCATTGCCTTTTTGTTTAGAAGCTTCCCCTTTTTTGTAGTTAGGGAATGGTTTGTTAAATGCCATGTGATCTTTGTTAGTGGTATGTCCTTCCACTTTGATTTTGCCTCCTTCAATAAGGTCTTGTATAACATGTTTGAGGTTAACACAATCATCAGTCTTATGTCCTTTGTTTTTATGAAAGACACAATATGCATTGTCATTCCACCATCTTGGTTTAACTTCCAATTCCCATGGTTTTGAATCTGGTATTGTGAGGAATTTTTTATCCAAGAGTGTCTTCAAAATTGTCTCAAGAGGTTCTCCCAATGGAGTAAATGTTCTTTGAGGTCTAGAAGTCCATGGTTTACTCTTGTTGTTCTCATTGTTTGCTCTTGATATTGTGGTTGTTACCTTAGCTTCTTTGTTTCATTGTAAGTTGTTCATTAGATTGAACACCACTAGTTTAGGATTTGCATTGGATGCTTCTACCACTCCATCACTAAAAAAATTCTTATTCTTGTTCCACCATTTAGGTTTGTTGTTGTAGTTGTTAGATTTGTTATCACTTTGGAGTGTGATTTATCCTTTCTTGACCATGACATCTTCTACACATATAGCGTTCTTGATCATTCTATCAAAGCTAGGTGAATCTTGCATTTGCAAAGTATAGTTCATTTTGGGTACCAAGTTTTTGATAAGGATTTCCATATTTTCAGATTCGGGTATTTCTCTTGAGTACCTTGCAAAGATTCTCCTCTGCCTTTGTAAAAAGTGTGTAAAGGATTCACCCGTTCTTTGTTTCATGTTACAAAGATCCATCATGGTTATGTTATGTTGTATATTGTAGGAGCAATGTTGGACAAATATTTGTATTAACTCCTCAAAAGATTACACATTTGGTGTGAGTTTGGAGAACCACTACTCCATAGCATTTCCTCCTATACTTCCCAGAAATAGTCTCATTAGATAGGTAGGTTCATGCATGTACTGTATGGTTAGAGCACAAAATTATCTAACATGGTCATGCAGATTGGTTTATCCCATGTAATTTTCATATTTGGGTCTTTCCATGTTAGGAGGAAATGGCACAATATTGGTACTCTTATCAAAAAGAAATGGACATATGTGTTCCAAAGAGTTTTTTTTGTTGGTTTGACCTTTTCTTGCTTGAGTGTCACAAGTTCGGATTGCATTAAGGTCAATTGCTTGGTTAGAATAGAAATAGGTGTTGGTACCTATTTTTCCTTTAGTATCTCAACATCATAGTCCTTAGGAAGTCTAACCCCAAGAGAAGCTAAGTGTAGGAAATATTTCTCTTTGTCTTCACCAATAATTTTTTCCAAGGTCCTTTAGAATTTTCTACTTTGTTTGAGCTTGTTATACTCTTCTTAGGATATGTCTTCGTTACTATCCAAGTCAAACAAAGGATGGCCCAGATTTTGTTCTTCGTGGATACTTTCTCATTCATTTTGGTCTTGTTTATTGTTATATTCCTCAAAATTTGTACTCCATCCTTGATGAGGAGATTCCATTGCGAGTGAATCTTGATTGAATAAGGGATTGCAAGATGTCTCTCCTTGTTGAAACTGAAGTAATCTAGGAGGTATCTATGTGTGAATAAAGTACATCTGCATGAGATTAGTTTATTTAGCTACAGTTCTATGGAAAAATATAAACAATTTAAGAAAAATAATTGTAAGTAAATCAATAATAATCTCATGGTTCTCTAACTAGTATGATAGTAAATCTCTTAGCCTTAATCTCTACTAGTGAGAATCCTAGAATGAGAAATTGATAACAAAATATGCCTAAATCTAACTCAATTCTCTCAAATGATGATAATGTTGGATCCAAATGCAATCAAAATGATCTCCATAATGCTAATATGCTATGATAATCTCTCAATAATGCTCAAATTTTCTATAAAAATGGCTATAAGTTTGATGCTTTGTATTCCAATTTCTAGGATATGATTATGCTTAAAAATGGCTTGTATTTATAGAAAATTCCCAAGTGTAGGGGGTAGAGTTACTTGATCATGATTAAGCCTTGGTTGAGTGAAAGGCTTTGAGATGGTTTCAAATGGGGGGACAATTTAAATGATTGTCTCAAAGGTTTGGACAAAGGGACAAATTTGAGTGATTGAGATTCAAAGTTGAAAATGAGTGATTGAGATTCAAATTTAGGAGTGATCCATGTGCTTTGTGTTCTCAATTCCCATTGGTTTCTCATATTCATGTTGAAATATATTAGGATTATTTAATTCAATCAATTAATTAAATTAGCCATGTAAGGATGAATAGGTTCAATTTTATTTTATATTTAAAACTATACAATTAATTGATTAAAATCAATTATATAATTTTGATTGATCCTTTTAAGCTTATATTTGATTATTTGATGTCATGGTTAATTAACCCTTTGATTTAATTTGATTTTGTCCACTTTGATTAATAAATGTCCATTTGATTTGATTTTGATCAATTTTGATGAATATTAGAATATTTAGCTTAGATTTGCAGATTTGAATGATTTTAGGACACCTGCCTAGTTTTAGGTGTCTACAAATGGCCCTCTTTGAATTTATGTGTGAAGCTCATTGATTCAAAGAAAATTGCATGTCCTGATCATTGATTCGATACTTGATTGATTGATGCAAAAATGATCTAATAAACTGATTCAATGATTGATTTGAAACCCCTATTTGATAGATTGATTTGAAATCCCTGATCTAATTGATAAAACCCTATTCAAAACTGATTTAAAACTCAGATTTGATAAGATGCCAAATGCCCCACTAATAAAAGTTTGAATTTTCAATGCCCCAGATTTGATATAGAACCCTGATTTGATGATATGATGATGCCCCCTCAGAAATGAAATCATTTTGATGTCCATATGTAAAACATGATGAGAGCGATGTAAAATAAGATCCAAGATGATTTCATTTTTGAAAAACATTGATGATGATGATGATATCACAACATGCCCCAGTTTGCAGAAAATGTAGATTTAGGTATCACTGGGTCAAAAATCCCTCCAAAATTAGGTCAAATAGCTTAAATAGGTTGAAAAACCCAAATTTACTATTCATTTTCACTTTTTACTGTTGAGATTTTGCTCTGGTCCTGGTGAAATTGACAACTATGGTGGTCCCTATTTGAGAGCATCGGTTCGAGAGAGGACATCGGTATCAAAGACCCTTAGAATACGAACCACCAGTGAGTGGTTTTGACCCTCCTAGTGCATCTATTGTATGTGTTTAATAGCATTTATGTCATTTTTTGATGCTTTTTAGATTGATTTCTACAAAATGCCGCCTAGGAATGTTTAAATGACGCCTAGGGTAGTAAAATTCCACCTCCACACTATGAAATGACATGTGGGAATAGTTAAACCATGCCTAGTAGTTAGGTCAAAATTGTCAAACAATGTTTAAAATATCGCTCATGAAAACCTTAAGATTTAAATGCCGCCTAGGAAATCTTTAGTAACGCCTAGGTTAATGAAATGCCACGTAGATGATTAAGTCATGCCTTTGATAGATGAAATAATGCATATGATGTTTGAAATTATGTGTATGTTAAAATGCCACATCCACTTAACCAAGTGATGACTATAGTAAAAAGTGATGAAAACTTGATTTGAAACACACAAACTCATCGCTGATTGAATATCTGGATTAACAAATTGATTTCCAAGATAGATAGATAGATCTATTGGAGTAATGCAAACAATTGATTAGGATATAAGGATAATCATAACAATGAATGTTTGATTTGTCAATATGATAGGATATAAAAATTGATAAGATAGATAACTGATCATATTGGTCCTGTATCAAGATCTAGAGTTAGGAACAATAAGTTGATTGCGCTCAAAAAGAGAAAATATTGATTGAATTAGGATAATCTGCTGATAGAAAAATACTAATATAATTCCCTTGATTTTCAAAATAGGCACATTTCCATAAATTGTATGTATAGAAACTAGCTTCATGGATTCTAGGTTTAGCTCAAGAGATGACTGATACAAAGTTTCATGTTATTGAGATTTGCAATTTGATTTTCCTATTAGATATCCCTTGGTTTTAGCTGAACTGGGGTCTATTGATAGCTGTGGTAGAGTGATGACACTTTGACCGCAACACTTTCCACCTACCACTCAGTGAGATGACCATCACTCTTGAGGATGTATACATACTACTCCACATCCCAACTCATGGAGAACAAGTATATTATGATTCAGTTTATGATGGGAGTGTATGCAGACTCGTCTTCGATGATGATAAGATTGGAGATGATACTATTACATGGGCGTATTTTTCTTCCTTTCTAACATTTCCAGTAGTTTTAGGTGCTGTGATAGGAGGTTTACTACTTCTAATTGACAAGGTCAAGGATTCTCTGTTGGATGGGGCCGCATATTAGAGGATTTGATTACACAGCCTCAGCTCTTTGATTGGGGATCATGTGTTTTGGCACAACTATATCATGATTTACATGAGATTGTATATAGGGCGAGTGCATCAGTGTTTTTTGGTGCAACTTTGCTACACTTATGGATATGGGAGCATATACCCATTACTAGACTGATAGAAACACATGTTCAAGGCCGCAGGTGTCCATATGCATTCTTATATGGTGGGATGGTTGTCCAACATCATCTGGGCGAACTAGAGTATTGGCACCAGATGATTGATGATATGGATCAGGTTGTATGTAGACCATATATGGGATGTGAGGGATGGTGGGAGGATGATGGTGATCTCCCCTACATGATTTCACCATGGTGGATGATTGGTCGACCACCACTTGTGATTGAGAGATTCTATTTCAGATTAGTTTCTAGGTAGTATGGATGAGTTCAGAACATGCCCCAGGATATGGCCTTATATGCATGAGTACAAGCCAAGTGGTTGATGTGGGGTGCATAGATTGATGTCTAGTATGCCTGTTATGAGATCAATAGATTGATTTTTATCATATGGGATACGTTGGATCATGTTGAAGATGCAGGGATGTCCATGGAGTACAAAGAGTGGTTCTCTAGGCATAGATTCATGAGATTTACTGATCTAGTGGAGCCTGTCCTAGACATGGATGAGAATTCAAACAATGATGGTGGGGATGGAGGTGATGATGGTGGTAGGCCGAGATGATGAGCTCTTAGAGTTTAGAGAGCTCTAAGGGTGATTGGAAGAGGATGGGTGGGACCTCAAACACAGGGTGAACATGTCAGAGCGAGAGGTAGGGGATTTGGACAGGCTTGACAGGTACATGGTCATGGTTTGGTACAGTTGAGATAAGCAGTAGCATGGGGGCAGTAGAGACAGAGAGTTAGGCGACAGGCTCATATTGTAGCTATGAGAAAGGGTCCAGGAGCACAGTCTCCTCCACAGGTAAAACCACAATAGGTTCCTCTAGTACAAGGATAGATTCTAGCACAATAGGTGCCTTCTCAGATATCAGTTAGGCCATAGGTTACATTACAGGCTCCCTAGGTTCCTTAGGCACCACAGGATCTGCAGGTGATAGATGCCTTGACTCAGGATGTGTGTACATTACAGACATGTATGAAAATAGTTGTTGGTTGACTAGATCAGGTGGCCATTATGATGCAACAATTTATGACTATGATGGCAGAGATGCCTAGTGTTTCAAGCACCATCTAGGTAGCAAACACTTCACATGATAGATCAGGTGACAGTGGGCTTGATGAGACAAGTGATGAATTAGGTACAAGTGACAGATCAGGTGCCCATGCTGGGTCTAGAGATATATAGATATTGATCCACATTTTTGATGATGTATCACATATTATGTTTAGTGATTTGATCAGGACATTGTTGATGTATAATTTTGTTGATGATATTGTATCTTGATATACAGATTTGATGGACATTTATATGATGAATTTCCTTGATTCTCTTTGATGTGTTGATGTTGTGATGTGAGATATCTCTATATACCTATTTATTGATCAACTATAACTGATTGAATGTTTGAAGATGTTAAGTTGATGATCACAATAACATAAGAAATTTTATGCAAGACATTAAATCAATTAATGTATTGTATTGTCATTGATGTCAACTTGATATAATTTGTATGGTCATGAAAATATTTCTAAAGACTTCAAAGAACCGATGAATCAAAGGCTATGCTATCAGTAATGAATATAAGTCAAGTATTCACAAAGTGAATGTATACATTGATAGAGTGCACACCGACAGACAGAGTAAAAGAGAAGAGTTACAATGTTACCCAACAAGAAAAATTCACAACATTACCGATGAGGAAAGTCATAGTGTTTACCGACAAGAAAAGCATAGTGTATCCCGATGAAAATAATTACAGTGTTTCTCTACGGACAAAGATCCCAAAGACAACTAAAGTCACACTGACGTAACAGTAAGTTATCACCGATGATGAACTAAAGTATTGGCCGACAGAACTGAGAGTTCTAAAATGACAAAATGCTTAGCTGTCAAGAGATAAAAATAGACTAAACTGATACTTATCATTGTTTTAATCGACAAGATAAAGATGAGGATAAGTAAAGGATTTAAATCTACTTTGTCCAGTTGGCAAGAATATCTCTACGAGATAAAAATGGAATTTTACTTTAAATATTATTGGTGAGAATTATGGATAACGCCAAGATCAAGAAAGCCAAGAATGGTGAAATCATGTCTATATAAGAGACAAGCTTATTCATTATGAATAAGGGGAGTGACAAGAGAATAGATGCTGAAGAGATTCTTAAGGAGAAGAAATTCTTCATTTAGACTTGATCAATAGAGTGAAGGAAAGAGATAAATTCTACAGACACTGACGAACAATGATTCAACATCACAGAGAAGAATAGTGTGGAGAAAAGGTATTGAATTGATAACATTGATCAGATAGGTAATGCACTTACAATAGATCTAAAAATCTGCAATTCAAGTTGTATATGTGAACAGATCAATTTATTGTTTTAGTTTAACCATTGAAGCATCAAGTCTCTTAACCAAGCAGGACTTAAAAGTCTTTTGTAATTGAGATACATCCCAAGGAGTATCAAAAAGTTTGATCTTACAAAGTAGCATTGGATATGCCCGATACCCTATTGACAGAACAAGTGAGTGTTTGATCAAGGATGGTAGCATTAGATAATAGATACTAAGTGACAAACTATCTATTTAAATCCTCTAACAAGGTCACACCTAACAGTGTATTTGTAACCTTTAACAGGGTTGGCTCTTAACCGAGCTCACTTTAGAAGAGTGAAAATTTGGGGTACCGGTCCCAGTGGTTTTTCCCTTAATAGGGTTTCCACATTAAGAATCCATGTGTTAATGTGTCTATGAGTCATTAATTTATTGTTTTGCATTTAACTTAAGTAAATATGGATTGATCGATATACACTAGTTATTTACTGTGTTTTGATAAATAGAAAGACTGCTTATCGGTAAACATACAGAAGAAGGTTTTACAAAGCATTCTGACAAGTAGTAATTTGATATAAGTATTTCAAGGCATTCATCTTAGAGGACTAAAGATAACTAGAGGCATAATTTTTTGGTACTAAGTTTGAAGGGTTGATTTAAGGATTAATTTTTGAGGCCACTGATTCAGCCCCCCTCTCAGTTATTACTAACAAGTGGTATCAGAGCTTGTGTGCTTAGAAAGGGAGTTTAACAGCTCAAGCTAAAGATCACAAGATGAACATACAAGATGTGCCCAAGTTGAACAAAGACAAATTTGCTTCATGGAAAAGAAGAATAAGACTCCACTTATCAGATATTGAAAATGATGTTACTCAATAATTAGATACTGAATATGTGTTGCCCACGGGAGAACCTATAGTTGAACAAATAAGAGAGAAGCATGAGCACAACTAAATGATGATAGAGCTTGCTTCCTCACTCTTCGATACTAAATTTGAAGATGTCAAAGCATGCACAACTGCAAAGCAGATGTGGGAAAAATTGAAGCTTGTACATGGTGGTGATAAAAATTTTCTGAGAGCCAAGGCATAAAGCCTTAGAGGAAAGTTTGATGATCTCAGAATGAAAGAAGGTGAAAACATCACATAGTACAACATAAGAATCAAAGAGGTAGTCAATTCTATCCAAGAATTTGGAGGTGTACTAGATGAATATACAGTGGTTAGTAAAATTCTAAGAACCTTACTACATATTTATGCTATTAGAGTATCTTCCATACAAGAAATGAGAGCAGTAGCAAATAGCAATGTTACTCTAGATAGTTTAATTGGAAGACTGATTTCATTTGAGATGAATAAATTTGATAATAGTGACTTACCAAACATAGAGTCTGCATTCAAATCTTCTTTAAGAATAAGTAAATCAATTCATAAACACACTATGATAAAATATAGTGATAGTGAAAGTGAAGAAGAAGATCTTGATGAAATTGAAGCACTTATGGCTAGAAGAATGCAGAGAGGCAAAGGTAAATACAAAGGTAAATTACCATGATGGGGAGATTCTCTCCTAGAGATTTCTTTCTCTCTCTAAGACCTTCTCTTGGTATTCTTTAGGGTTTCTATCACTACCCTAGCTAGAGGATTCCTCTCTGATCCTTTAACACACTAGGAGCTCTCCAACAACTTCAAACTCTTAACTAAAAACCTTCTTTATAACCTCACAGATCCATGGCCTCTCTAATCTCCTACCTTTATAATAGTGTCATCTCCTTGTGGATTGAATTCCAGACTCCTCTTAGGTCTAATTCAACTTCTATGGATCCAAACTTGTGGATCTTTCACCCATTTTCCAATCAGGTTCTAAACTTCTAATATTTTAGGCCTTGTAGCCTTTTTAGGCCTATTAGCCCTCCTAGACACTAAAAAGATGGATTTTATCCTAGAATACCTTAACACCCCTATAACAAAAATGTATATTCCTTGTGGTTTTCTCCTCACCTTAAAGATTTTCTAGGTCTTAGATGCCAAACTTGTCTGTACAGTGGACTTTCACCAAACCCCTAAAAACAAGGGTTTCTAGGGCATGAACACTAGTTTGGTTTCTTTATCTCCTTTCACTAATCCACTGAGTTCCTATGAAATTCTCCTTCCACCATTAGGTCAGAAATTCATTCCCCTACACTCCTCTAACATTGATTGGCACATACCAATCACTTAGCAATCACCATTGCCTCTACACTATTCAGTTACCCTAGCAAGAATAACCAGTACTCGCCTAGGGCCTGAATGTTATCTTCCTTCCCCTACACAAACACACCACACACTATATCTATAGTTTAAATACAATTATTTAATGGATTCCAATTGGTCATGGGATTTTGAACGACGGGAATGCTAAGAAAAGCCATTTTCTACATGACTGGTCCAAAATTGGATAGTGAACTAACAAAACACAAAATATTTATACAAAGCTAACCAGAATGAATAATAGAATAATCCAATGCCCCAAAGATCTAGGAAATTACATATTAAACACTCTCCATTCTTTCATTCAATCCATTCAATCCACAAAAGTGTTGGATGATGGTTTTGTATGCTAATTGCAATGTTAATTGGTCCTTCTCAATAACCAGTCCGTACAAAATAAAGTATAAATGACATTTTAGGGTTTGTATCACCTTATATACTCTCATACCACATTCTAGGACCCCTTGGTCAGGATTTGGGCATCATAAAAGTTGATTCCTAAAATCTAGGAAATGTTGTCATGACAACTTTGCAAAGTTGCAAAAGTTGTCATCTTTGACAAATTTTGTCAAAATGACAATCTATCAACTTAAATAGCCCTATTTGGTTCCAAAACTTATCAAATGACCTTGAAATACTTGAAAACATTAAAATCTTGAAAATCTCCCCATTTTGGGGTTTTGTCAATTCTTTGACTTTTTAGTTGACTTCTAGGTTCTAGACCCCTAGAATCAACTTGACTCAACTTCGCACAAACCCTAATCTCTCTTATCACTAAAACACACCTTACACACACATGGGACTTTATAACATAGTCCTTATTCAAAGGTGGTTGGCCAAACCAACCTACAAGCCAAAATGACAAAAGATCTTTCAAAAGACCTTAGGGTGCTCCTGCACCATCCTCCCCTGCAACAAACAATTTAAGTTACCTATGGTGTCAGGAAATCCTCACTGATTCCACACTTCTTGAAGTCACTCTCAGCTATCTAATTAGCTTCTGACTCTGGTTGTTGTCTCCACTTCACTAGATGCTCCATATAGACCTTATGTCTTCTCTTCTTCTTTACCCTTGAATCTAATATCTTTTCAACTTGTGGCTTGATCTGTTCTAGAGTCTTGAACTCTCCCACATCTTTATTCACCTTTGTACTATATTGTAACTCATCCATATCTGGCCCCTTATACTTGATCAAATCCTTCACATTGAAGATTAGATAAATTGACATCTCCTTGGGCAACTCTTCCTTGTAGGCATTGGGTCCATATTTAGCCAATACCTTGCAAGGTCCAATCCTTTTCATCTGTAGCTTACTAGGTATTCCCTTTTGTAGTCTTGCCTTATTCAAAAATACCATTACTAGTTCACCCACTTCAAACTACAAATCTCTTCTCCCCTCATCTCTTTTGGCTTTCAACTTTTGATTGGCCTCCATTAAGGTCTTTTTTACTTGTTCATGGACTTCCTTCATTGACTGTGTGAAGTCATCTGCATGTACACTAACTTCCTTATATCCTTTTAGGTCTCTGAGTTCTATCACACCCCTTGGATGTTCCCCATACACAATCTCAAATGAAATTTTCCCTGTAGTCCTATTTGTGCTATTGTTATAGGCAAATTCTGCCTGTGGGATAACTTGCTCCCATCCTTTCCCATATTCCTTTTTTAGACATCTAAGCAATTTTTCAAGAACTCTATTGATTACTTCTATCTTCCCATCCATTTGAGGATGATAGGAAGATCCATGAGATAGATTTGTACATTAGTCTCTTCCATAAGGTCTTCCAAAAGTGCCCCATGAACTTCACATCCCTATCTGCAACAATGCTCATGGGTAGACCACGAAACCTCACTACCTCCTTGAAGAAAAAGTAGGCAATATGATTGGTGTCATGTGTTGTTTTGCATGGGATGAAGTGACTCATCTTACTAAATCTGTCTACTACTACAAACACACTGTCTAAACCAGTTGGAGTCCTAGGTAACCCCACTATGAAGTCCATACTTATGCACTCCCAAGGTCTGTTTGGGATGGGTAATGGCTGGTAAAGTCTTGAATTTGATGAATTTCCTTTAGCCTTTTGACATATGCCACACTATTCCACATATCTTCTTACTTCCTTCTATATTTCTGGCCACCAATAGAACCTTTCCACTAGGTCTAGTGTCTTGTTCAATCCAAAGTGTCCACTTAGGCTCCCATTATGTTTCTCATGTATGAGGTTATCCCTCATAGAGCCTTTTGGAGAACATAGTTTATTTCCTTTGAATAGAAACCCATTCTACAATGTATACTCTGCAAACTCACTGTGAAAATGATTCTCAAAATCTTTTCACACTTTGTAAATCTCTGAGAAATATTAATCTCTCTCATATAGGTCTTTAAAACCTTCAACTCATGTAATCTACAACTGAATCTCCTGAATTGTGAGTAGTCTCCTACTAAGGGCATCTACAACTTTGTTTTTCACCCCCTTCTTATGTTTTATAGTGAAAGCATATGACTGTAGGAACTCCATCCATTTGATGTGTCTCAAGCTAAGCTTGTCTTGGGTATTTATATAACTCAATGCCTGGTTATCTGTAAAGACAACAAAATATTTAGGCAATAGATAATGCCTCCATTTCTTTAAGGTTTGTACAAGAGCATATAGCTCCAAGTCATAGGAAGAGTACCTAGACTTAGCCTCATTTAGTCTTTCACTAAAAAATTCCATAGGCCTGCCTTCTTGGCTTAGGACAGCCCCCACTACTATGCTATTGGCATCACATTCTACTATGAAGGGTTTGTCAAAACTTGGTAAAAAAAATATAGGTTGAGTAGCTACTTCCCTCTTCAACCTCTCAAACCCCTCATTAGCTGCTTTGGTCCACACAAACTTTGTTTTCAATCATCCTTTTATGGTCTCTAGGACTAGAGCACAAATCTCACTGAATCTCCTAATAAAATTCCTATAGAATTGGGCTAACCCAAGGAAGCTCCTAACTTCAGTCCCTATCTTAGGAGTAGGCCAGTTCAATATGGCCTCTACTTTCTCTTTATCCAGTTTCAAGCCACCCTTGGAAACTACAAAGCCAAGGTAGATGAGTTCTTCCTTCATGAACTCACTCTTCTCAAGATTGATGGTGAGTTTCTCCTCCTGCAATTTCTTCAACACTAACTCCAAGTGTTTCATATGATCCTCCTTTTTTTTACTAAAGATGAGGATGTCATCTAAATAGACAACTACAAAGACTCCTATATAGTCTTTCAAGACTTCGTTCATCACCTTCATAAAGGTGCTTGGTGCATTGGTAAGCCCAAAGGGCATAACTAAACATTCATATAATCCCTCTATAGTCTTAAATATAGACTTCCACTCATCACCTTCCTTCATCCTAATTTGGTAATACCCACTTTTCAAGTCAATTTTAGAGAAATACTTAGCACCCCCAAGCAATCCATCAAGTCTTCTATTCTAGGAATTGGAAATCTATACCTGATAGTTATTCTATTTATTTCCCTAGAATCAGTACACATCCTCCACTTACCTCCCTTCTTAGGAGCCAACAACACTGGGATAGCACAAGGACTTATGCTCTTCCTAATCAGTCCTTGGTCCAACAATTCTTGCACTTTCCTGGCTATCTCCTTATTTTGTTCCGGTGTCATCTTGTATGCATCTTTGTTTGGTAAGGATGCTCCTGGTATGAAGTCAATCTGGTGACTTATCTCCCTCTTTGGTGGTAGTGAAGCTGGTTTCCCCTCACATATTATTTCCTTGAACTGATCCAATTGTTCTCTCACTTCTTTTGGGATAGGTGCTTGCTTATGAGTCTCCTCCTCCTTTGGCTTTAACAAGATTGGATATCCAACTTCTTCATCTTTCATATCCCTTAAGAATTCTTTCCCACTCATCAACAAGGTACTGGACTCTTCCTTCTCCACTATGTCTTCCTCTAGTAAGGACTATATCTTTAAATTTACCCCATTTTTCTTGAAGAAGTACTTATTATCTTTCCCATTATAGATAGATTCTCTATCATACTACCATGGTCTGCCAAGCAACAAATGGAAAGCATACATTGGAAACACATCACATAGTATCCTATCTTGATACTTCCCAATGGAAAATTCTACCCACACTTGCTCATTCACTAAGATGTTGTGGCCCATATTCAACCATGTAACTTTATAAGGATACACATGTAGAATTTTGGTGAGCTTCAAATTCTCTACTGCCTCCTCAGATATAACATTATTTTTTGACCCTGAATTAATGATTACCTTGCACACCTTTCCCAATATCTTGCATTTTACTCTGAAAAGAGCCCTCCTCTGCTTGTGTTCATCTTTGGTGGGTGTCTTGATTAGTATTCTTCTCAACATAACGTGTTCATCTTTGGTGGGTGTCTTGATTAGTATTCTTCTCAACATAAGGTGTTCTCCTTTCTCTGAATCTAAACTCACCTCTGATTTTTTAGAGCAATATTCTTCTTGGACATAATCTATCTTATTATCCCCTTGTGAGGATGTTGGTTTATCTGGACACCTATATGCAGGGTGTCCCAACTATCCATAGTTGTAGCATTTCATGGAAGAAAAGTGAGAGCTTCTCCCAAACCCCCCTAATCTTCCTCTACCACTATTATAAGAACTTCTTCCTCTATTGTGGTATCCACCTCTATTGCTTGACTCATGTCCTTGATTTGCATATCTAGAGTCACCTTGAATCCTACTGTCATGGTCTCTTCCACTTGAACCTCCGCTATACCTTTGTTGTCTCTACCCCTTCCTCTACCTTAGGAGTTAGAATCTTGCTTCTTCCTAAGTTTCTCTTCCACTTTCAAAGCCATTTGAAAACAACTATGAATGGAAGTTAGGGTAAAAATACTAAGTTCTTCTTGGATATTCCATCTTAGAGCATTGAGATATCGGGCAACTTTGATACTCTCTATCTCCTACATTCTTGATCTAAGACAATTTTTTTAAAACTCTTCAGTATATGATGGCACATCTAGATCTTTTTGCCTAAGGTTCTGCCTCTTCTTGTGTAGTTGAATGTCATAGTCTTCTAGAAGGTAATTCTCCTTGACTTTTGCCACCATTGTTGTCCAATTTTCTATGGGCTTCTTTCCGTCTTTCTCTCTTTCCTCCTGCAAGAACTTCCACTATGTGAGTGCTTTCCCTCTTAGCCTAGACTTGGATATCTTCACCTTCTGTGCTTCGGTGATCCCTTTTGGAATTACTGGAATGATGTACTAAGAGGGGAGGGGTGAATCAGTACCTATAAAACTTTTTATGTGATTGGCCCATTAACCTTTGTGTCATCAGATTTGTATATTCACCTATCTATCTGTTCATCTTTCTTTATGTATGTGAAATCATAACATAAGTTCTTTACATGTGTAAACATTCAAGAAACATACATGAAAGTAAATAACACATAACACAAGATATGATATCACAGTAAACTCCTGTTAGGAAGTAAAAACCGCGGTGGGGATGTCACCCACAAAACTTCACTATCTGCAGATAAGAAGGGGGTCAGTTAAGGCTTACAATTTGATCACTTCTGATGATCTACCCTATTAGGAGTATTAGAGTGAAGACCTGTTAGGATCTACTTTGTTTGAAGCTTTAGCAACACTGTTAGGTGTGCACTTTGTTAAGAGATTTGTCAAGAACCGTTAAGTCCACCTTCTACTAAAGGATTTATGATGTGATGCACTTGTTATAATGCAACTACATTATAAATGTTGATCTGATAGTATATGAAATCTCTAATTGCTGATAACAAATCCTATAAAGCTTATAATGTATATGTAATCACCTTGAGTGATTGAATGATACCTTGTCTCTTCTTGTCAGTAGCCTTGTCTGTGTTCTTGAGAATTGATATGATCTATTTTGAACTTTTCATGAATTCACTTTTGCTTCTTAGATGCTCTTCATTTCTACAATCATTTGTCAACTCTTTCTATTACAAATGATTGAACATCTATATATACTAGTTTCTGGGTCCATTCTTGATTCACACTTTTCAAGTTAACTCTAGATTCAAGGTTTACAAATTGAGCTTGATCTTTACTTAGTTATGTTCTAGATCTATTAGGATGCTTTAAAACATTTAAAATATACTTGCTTGACCCTCAAGTAATGATTTAAAACAAATTAAAACTCTATAAATAGAATTATAATGTTTTATCTAAAGTGGAAAGTCAGATCCACTTTTTGCGGGTTCTGTAACTAACTGTCGATTCTGATGCTCGGGCTTCTCTGTCAGTCTTTTGGGTTCCTTTCGTTCTTTACTCTATCAAGCTTTTGCTTCGTTGGTGTCCCTATATTGAACTATTCGTCGGGTTCCTTGCCTTTTCTGATCTGTCGGTGATGTTCATAAACCTGTACCATTTGTTTAGTGATTTTGGATCCGTTGGCGATGTACCAAAAATTGTTTCATCGGTGATGTCCTTTATGCTTTGTCAACAGTTCAACACTTGATAGTGTTTGTCAGGAAATTCTATACTTAGAATTTTTCATGACAAGCATTGTCATCTCATTGGGTATGCAGTGTGTTGTCTGTCGGGTATGCCTATACCGATGACCTTTATCATATTTTTCACTTAAGTATACTAATGGAAGAACTTAATGTCATCAATCACCCCCTTTGACATTAGTATCAAAAACTAATATGTGCAACATACTTAATGTATTAGTATGTACACTTGTGTATACTTCATCCTCAGTAATTTTTCTTTTAGTCATGAAATGACTCCCCCTATGCATATGCCAGTAAGTGTAAGTTTATGTACATATAATTACCTTCCCTTTTTTTTGTTTCCTTTTTCTGATATATGATATATTGTACATATATGCTGTACATACAACACACATATCCTTTTCCTCCTTTTTTGATAATAAGGGAAAAGGTACTTATAACTTGTCAAAAATGTGGGAGTGTGAGGCTTTGATTTCCTCCATCATCTTCTCCCATTTATCCTTTAAATTTTTGAGAGCCACATGCTCAAGTGATATACTCACATGCATATAATAGATGTTGTCTACTACAGACATCTCTGGGGTCGAGATCAGATTCCTTGCATCTGTAGTGTGTTGTTGCAGAGTAGTGAGGTTTGGCAGAATGTGAGCTTGTAGCTTGGTAACCTCATTTCTAAACTATGTCTTTGCATCCCATATTTCTTGTCTTAACCTATTTACCTCTGTGATCTTGTCATGATGAAACTTTATTGCATTTTCATCAGAGGTTAAAATTTGTGCACTTGCTGTCAGATCTGAATCTAATTGGGACAACTTTTCACCATTCTCTTTTGTGAAATTTTCAAGTGTGCACATTTTTTGAACTAATGTAATAGCTTCTGTAATCATTGGTTCTAATTGACTTGCTAATTCAGAGAGCTTTACCTTGTTTTCTGCCACTTCTTGGCTTATCTTCTC
Organism: Thuja plicata; assembly: GCA_018584345.1. Taxonomy (NCBI): domain Eukaryota; kingdom Viridiplantae; phylum Streptophyta; class Pinopsida; order Cupressales; family Cupressaceae; genus Thuja; species Thuja plicata. The sequence goes on from MU228109.1 coordinate 3,000,407, forward strand.
AAATAGTTTGAGTTGATACTTCTTCTCCGCCCGTTCTTCCATTGCCTGCTCTGCATCTACACTTTGAGTGGTGATGGCATCGGTAAGAACTACAATTTTTTCCATGACTGATATGTCATTTTTAACTTTTACCTTAGGAACAAGTTGATGTAGTATATCCGTAGCTTTGTCAAGTGCTTGGGCTTCCCTATGTTCTTTTCTCATTTTCTCTTGTAGGTATTTTCATTGACATATCACTCCAAACTTTTGAAGTGTTTCAGTATCTAAAGTTGATACATCCCACTTGGGTATTTCGATCACCTCATCAAGTGTTATAGCCAAGATATCTTTCTTTATTACTTTCTTCTTCTTTTTATTTTGTTGGGAGATGGATTGGTGAACTACCATTTGTGAATCTTGAGATTGGATTAATTTGGTAGGTGAAGGTCAAGAAGATGAATCTTCTTGTTGCTTTTGTTCAAAATCCACCTGTTGGTTGTGTGAAGACGTCTCTTTAGTGGCCTTGGGTGTATCAGTAGATTTTTATTCCTTTTCCTTCATGCTATCATCTTGCTTAACTTCTTCACTCTTTTCTTTTTCTTTATCCTTTCTCAATGTTTCATCCTTGTTAGCATCTTCTTCTTTGTCTTTTTCAATAGACAACTTTTGCTGAGTGTCAGTTGCATCCTTCATCTCTGTGTTTGTAGCATTTTGTGTGTCCGATGTATCTTTAGTTTCATCATTACCCATGTCCTTGAGTATGTTCTCATCTTTCTTAGATTATTTATCTTGACTAGAGTTAATTTCAATAGCTTCTATCAATATTTTCATGTTGGTCAGAGTGTTTACCTCTGCAGTGTCAGTTAGGGTGTCTTGTCCGTCGGTGTCACCTTGTGCAACTATTACATCCTCATCTTTTTGCACCTCTTCTGCAGGGTCTTTTCCTATAATGTCATTAATGATATTATCCAACCATGTTTCATCATTGACATCCTCATTTATGTTCCCTTTTATTTTCAATTTTACTTTGGTAACCTCTGCTTCATCATCCAAGTCAATATGAGTTGGGCTTGGTGGAATTTAGATTTCTTCACTCTGAGTTTTTTCAAGAGTAGTGTCGGGCCATACTTCATCTGCAACTTCAGAATTCTTGTCGTCTGTTGTATCACCCTTTTCTCTATCCAATTCAACTGAAGAGTCACTCTGTGCATCTTTAATGATGATGTGTTCTTTCTCCGGGCTAGCTTCCTTAGTTGGATTTTTGAGTATTTTACACCACTTCTTGATGCTTGGACTGATCTAGCTCAATTAGCTTCCCTTGAAGAAAGTTGTATGCTCTCATTTTGGGTGAGAACTCCTTTGCATACTTTTTCATCATTTCATCTATCTCTTCCTTCTTTGGTTCAGAAGGCATAAGAGTAGCAAGTACTCTTTCTCTTATCTATTTTTCTTGATGAAGTGTAAATGTCCATCTTGCAGACAATCTATCCGATAGCTCCTTGGGTACTTCATATTCCTTGAATTGAAGTGGAACATAATTATTTTTGCACATTTTAGCTATTATAGCGTCTTCAATTTTGTTTTGATCCTCTTGATCAAATTTCAACCATTTCCTAATGTTAGGATCTAAAATAGATTGTGATTCTGAAATGTTTTTACATATTTCATCAATGGTTTTAGGAATCAAGGGTTCTTTCCCTTCTTTTATTTCTATGTCAGCTTCATCCATAGCTGAGTCATCTAGATCTTCTCTTGTTCTATTTAACTTCCTCCTTTTGGTTTGTTTCCCCTTTGGTGAGACTATTTTCCTCTTGTAGGTTCTCACTCTCCCTTTCTTCAACGGTGAAGGAGTTGCTTCCTTTACTATTTTGCTTCTTGTTCTTGAAGCAGCTATTGTCCTTGATTTCTTAGGTGGAGGAGGAGGTGGCGAATTTGACGTGTAGCCTCTGAATCACTCTTTTCTATATCTCACCGATGGGTGACTGGCCCTTGTTTTCTTCCTCCTTTCCTTCTATTTCCCCTTCACCTTCTTCAGTAACTGCAAATTTCTTGGTTAAGTCCTTTACCATTTTGTTCTTCTTGTTTACAATTTTCTTGACAAAAAGATCTGACTTGATTTTTGGTTTGGCTTCTTCATAAGTGCCAAATCTTAGTTGCTTGCAATCCAATGGTTCATTCAATAGTGCCTTGGTGCATTTTTTAGCTTGTGCTGTTTGGATTTCATAATCCAGTGGTGATAGACAAGATTTTCTAGGTACTACTGGTTTGATACAAGTAAAATCAGTATCTACCATAAAATATATATCATATTTGTGTTTTTCTATCAAACTCTCTGGTATCCTTGTTCTTGCTTGCATCTTTTCCTTAAATCCTTTGAAATATTCATTCATTAAGTCATCAAAATCTATACCTAAAGATTCTATGTGCTAACATATCTGTATGGTGACTGGTTTGCTTATGTCCCATACTACTTTGCCTATGGAAGGAAAGTATTATTCAAAGTAAAAGAATATGCACATAATAAGAGAACCAAACTTACAAGTGTTTGTCCTTGATGAACTTATGGTGTTCATGTTCTCCTCAAGTTGATTTAACAATATTTCTGCAAGATTCATCTTCTTTCCTTGTTAGATAATCTTGTAGGCTATGCTCATAGCAGTGCTTGCTATGCTGTTCATTCTGCTGGCCTGAAAGATTTTATATCCTATCACACATGCACCAAACTTGAGTTCTTTCATCACACTTTTATAAATTTTTGTGGCCTGAGTTGTCATTAATGCCCAACAACTCATCGATGTACAAAGACTGAGTTAGTCGGTTGAGGCATAAATAACATCTTCGGTGTAGGTGCAAAGTTTTGGGGTAGCTATCAGCTTTGGTGATTTCACCGATGATTGTCGGTAAGATGGTGATGAAAACCTCTATCAGCTCAAAGATCACCAATGTGTATCGGTTACACTTAGTGACTTGGATTTTGTGTAATGCCCGATACATTTTGGTAAGTAGTGTCAACTTTACTATGTGTGTTCACCGACGCTTATTGGTACCCTTTTACCGATGGAATTTTTTTTCAATAATATTACAGGTAACAATATAGTTCATCTTCAATAATGCTAATTTTGTCAATATGTAATAGAACTGATGCATAATATATATTTTCATAGTGCAGTTCCATACTTACTTGTACAACTTAGTTGGGAATAGTGATGCCACCAGATCCATTGGATGGGGTGTCATCATTTGCATTGCTTGTTCCAGCACCTTCAGTGTTTGTAGCTTTTCTCCACATCTTGTTTCTCATCTTCTTGATGTCATC
>MU228109.1:3012424-3027884 GCA_018584345.1 Thuja plicata
TATCCCATGGATCAATTACAATTTTCAACATTGCAATCCATCAAGGCATCATACAAAATTATGACTTTTTATGCTTTCAAAGGCCATGATTGGTTGAAGGATTGCCCAATTGATCTCAGGAGATGCTGCATGACCTCTATGATTACTTGGACCTCCAATGTGCCTCTAAGAAGCATATGATGCTCCTGCATCATTTTTCCTCACCTTAAAGATTTTCTAGGTCTCAGATGCCAAACTTGTCCGTACAGTGGACTTTCACCAAACCCTTAAAAATAAGGGTTTCTAGGGCATGAACACTAGTTTGGTTTCTTTATCTCCTTTCACTGATCCAATGATTTCCTCTAAACTTTTCCTTCCACCATTAGGTCTAAAATTCATGCCCCTACACTCCTCTGACATTGATTGGTGAATACCAATCACTTAGCAATCACCATTGCGTCTGCACTGTTCAGTTACCCTAGCCAGAATAACCAGTACTCGCCTAGGGCATGAATGGTCACTTGCTTCCCCTACACACACACACACACCACACACTATACCTATAGTTTATATACAATTATTTAATGGATTCCAAGTGGTCATGGGATTTTGAACCATGGGAATGCCAAGAAAAGCCATTTTCTACATGACTGGTCCAAAACTGGATAGTGAACTAACAAAACACAAAAGATTTATACAAAGCTAACCAGAATGAATAAAATACTAATCCAATGCCCCAAAGATCTAGTAAATTACATATTAAAAACTCTTCATGCTTTCATTCAATCCATTCAATCCACAAAAGTGTTGGATGATGGTTTTGTATGCTAATTACAGTGTTAATTGGTCTTTCTCAATAACCAGTCTATACAAAATGAAGTCTAAATGAAATTTTAGGGTTTGTATCACCTTATATACTCTCATCCCACATTCTAGGACCCTTTGGTTAGGATTTGGGCATCATAAAAGCCGATTCCTAAAATCTAGGAAATGTTGTCATGACAACTTTGCAAAGTTGCAAAAGTTGTCATGGCAACTTTGACAACTTTTGTCAAAATGACAATCTATCAACTTCAATAGCCCTATTTGGTTCCAAAACTTACCAAATGACCTTGAAATACTTGAAAAAATTAAAATCTTGAAAATCTCCCCATTTTGGGGTTTTGGTCAACTCTTTGACTTTTTAGTTGACTTCTAGGTTCTAGACCCCTAGAATCAACTTGACTCAACTTCACACAAACCCTAATCTCTCTTATCACTAAAACATACCTTACACACACATGGGAATTTATAAAATAATACTTATTCAAAGGTGGTTGGTCAAACCAACCTACAAGCCAAAATGACTAAAGATATTTCAAAATACCTTAAAGTGCTCCTGCACCATCCCACTTGTATGTGTTAATTGTAAAGAGATTGGACACTTTGCTGCAAGATGTCCTAACAACAGAAAAAATGACATAAGTAATGATAGGTCATTTGAAAAGAATTTTGATAGAGGTTATTATAGAAGAAACCAAAAATAAGAAAGAAGAGATACTCGAGACTACAATGACAAAGGAAAGAAGGCCAGTTACCTAGCTAAATGCAAAGATGAAGATATTGACACAAAATCTGATGAAGACATCAAGATGGTGTTTGTGGCAGTAAAAGATGATTCAGATGATGATGAACAAAGGTATGTAGAAATTGCACTCATATCTAAAGTTAGTAAAAATGATGTTTGGATCATAGATAGTGGCTGCACTCACCATATGAACGGTGACAAACAAAAGTTTGAGACTTTTGAATACTATAATGGTGGTTCAGTAAGAATGGGTAATGACACACCTTGTCCAGTTGAAGGTAAAGGAACTATAATGTTGAATAACCTGATAAAATGTGAAAATGCTTATTGGATGAAAGAATTGAATTATAATCTATTATGTGTTTCTTAGTTGAATAATTCAGGTCACAGAGTAGCATTTTAAAATAAGAAGGCACAGATCTTCAATAAATCAGGAAGTCTGAAAGGTACCGGTGAGCAAACAAAAGGTAACTTAATCTATCTGAATGATAGTGACACCACTTGCTTAATAGATAGAAATGAAGATATATGGTTGTGGCACAAAATATTGTGTCATGTAAACTTTGACAACATGATAAAGATAAGCAGAAAGTGAAATGTAAGAGGCTTACCGATGATGATTAAGCCAAACAAAATCGTGTGCAAAAATTGTCAAAAAGGTAAGATGACAAAGTCTAGTTTCAAAAGAAAAACCCATACATTTGATGCCATTCTAGAATTAGTCCATACTGATCTATGTGGACCCATGAGGACAAAGAGCTACTACGGTGATAGATATTTTATTCTCTGTGTTGATGATTACTCTAGAATGATGACAGTAATATTTCTAAAAGATAAATCTGAAGCATTCAAGATGTTTAAATGGTACAAAGTAATGGTAGAAAAACAAAGTGGTAAAGAATTGAAATAATTTAGATCAAATAGAGGAGGGGAATTTATTTTAGATGAATTCACTAACTTTTGTAATGAGCATGGAATCAAAAGATAGGTCTCTGCACCGAGAACACCACAACAAAATGGAATTGCTGAAAGAAGGAACAAATCCATTGCTGATTGTGCAAGGGCACTGATGATAGAGAAAGGCATAACCCAAATATTTTGGAGGGAAGCTGTCAGTAGTTCTATTTACACATTGAACAAAGTACAATTGAAGAAAGACACCAAGAAGACACCTTATGAGCTATGGTATGGTTACACACCCAATGTAAGTTACTTCAAAATTTTTGGTAGTCAATGTTATATCTTAAAAGATGATAGAAATAGAAAGCTTAACTCTAAAAGTGATGAAGGAATATTTCTAGGGTATTCCACCAAGAGCAAGGCTTATAAATGTCTCAATAAAGCCTCTAACAAAATTGTTAAAAGTGAAAATGTAAAGATAGATGAATTTGCAGAGAAGAATGAAAAGGAAAGCACAAAAGAACTAGAGGACTAGAACAGGTTGGTTTACAATGAAGAACTTGACAGTCTACCTGAGCAACAATGTATAGCTCCCGAGCAATAGATTATTGCACCCGAGTATCAGGCTACAAATACTGAAAAATTAAGATATTGCTCAAGATGATGTACCAAGTGATGGAGATCAGAATGAAGGACAAAATGATGATCAAAATGATAGACAAAGATCTGAACCTATACTTGCTAAATATGTCAGAAGGAACAATCCACATAACCATATCATTGGAGATAAGAAGGATGGAATGAGAACCAGAAGTAAGTCTTTGAACACAAGATGTCTTATTTGTAATTTTGAGTCAAAATATGTCAATGCTGCACTTGATAATGATGAATGGATTAGTGCTATGAATGAGGAAATTGAGAAGATTGAGAAAAAAAAGACATGGACACTTGTACCAAGACCAAATGACAAGAAAGTCATTGGTACAAAATGGATATTCGAGAATAAACTAAATGAGAATGGAGAAGTCACCAGAAACAAAGCAAGACTAGTATGCAAGGGGTATGCACAAGAAGAAGGGATTGACTATGGAGAGACCTTTGCACCTATTTCTAGGATAGAAGGAGTGAGAATATTACTTGCTTATGTTGCATGTAAAGGATTCAAGGTATACCAAATGGGTGTCAAGTCTGTATTCCTAAATGGAATACTTGAAGAAGAGGTATACATTGAATAACTAGAAGGGTTTGTTGATCTAGACAAGAGGTACATGGTATGTAGACTACACAAAGCCTTGTATGGATTGAAACAAGCACCCTGAGCCTGGTATGAAAGACTTAATTCCTATCTTATAAGTATTGGATTTATAAGAACTAGTGAAAACAATAATCTTTATTTGAAGGAGGATACTAATGCTAACATTTTGATTGCTGAGATATTTGTTGATGACATCATATTTGGAGGAAATGATATGCTATGCAAATCATTTACAAATGAAATGACCATAGAGTTTGAGATGTCTATATTTGGAGAGATCAAGTTATTTCTTGGTCTACAGATCATGCAACAAGATGAAGGTATTTTCATTACACAATCTAAATACATCAAAGAAGTGCTAAAAATATTAAGGATGGAAGATTCCAAGCCAGTTGGAATACCGATGGCAACTGGATGTAAGCTGACAAAGGAGGACAATTCATCAGAGGTAAATTAGACTTTGTACAGATCAATGATTGGAAAACTTATGTATGTTGTACATACTAGACCAGATATTGCATATGCAATAGGAATAGCTGTAAGATTCTTTGCTAATCCCAAAGAATCACATATGACTGTTGTGAAAAGAATCCTAAGATATCTAAAGAATACCAAGGAATATGGCTTATGTTATAGAAGAGAAGGAAAATTTGAACTTAAGGTCTTTATCGATGCTGATTGGGCTAGAAATATTGATGACTGGAAGAGCACAACTGGAGGAGAATTCTTTATTGGGGATAGACTTGTCACATGGATCAACAAGAAGCAAGGATGCATCTCTTAGTCTACTACAGAATCAGAGTATGTTGGTGCCGCTGAAAATTGATCAAATATTGAATGGATCAAACAGTTACTGGAAGGTATGCATATGAAAATTCTTGAGCCGATAATTATCTATTTTGATAATACCAGTGCAATAAACATTTCCAAGAATCCAGTCATGCATCCTAAAGCAAAGCATATTGCTATCAAGTATCATTATTTGAGATAAAAATTTCAAGAAAAGGAGGTGATACTTGAGTATGTTCAATCAAAAGAACAATTAGCTGATATCTTCACCAAGCCACTGCCCAAGGATGCATTCAGGTACTTGAGAAAGAGACTAGGAGTCAGACCCTTGTCTACTGGTCAATAAAATGACTAGAAGACTACATCAACCTACATATTATCAGAATATATTTCATGTTGATGCAAGAAAAGAGATGGACTTCAAAGCTAAATCTATACACATCAAGGTATTTATCTACTCCAAAGCACCAGAGTTATTGTATTGTTGATGGATTGGGAAATTCAAGGAGTATATTATGGATAGAAAGGATTGTTTGGCATTACTGTCAAAATATTTGTTTCAAATTTCTATCAAAGGGAGAGATTTTATGCATTATCACATTAAGGAGAGATTATATCCATCACATTAGCTAGAGGGAGAGATGTAACTAGAAAGGGAGAGTACATACAAAGGGAGAGAATTGCTGAAAAGAAACATCAAAAGAAGAGAACAATCAAAGGGAGAGAGTTTGACACAGGAAGAGAACACATCACATCCGAAGAAGAAAGATTCTACATGTATCCAGTGAAGGGATTGGAGACAGAGAGAAAGCTACAATAATCAAATCTAAGCTATATAAGCTTACCAAGGACCAGATATTTGTATCGGTTATAGTACATAATATTGGTAGATTGATGAACTTCAACTATTATATTTCACATTGTATTAGTGATAATATAGTGTGAAAATGTAGTGTGTTGCCATCAATGCCAAAGGGAGAGATTGATGAACTATAACTGGTTGAATGTTTGAAGATGTTAAGTTGATGATCACAGTAACATAAGAAAGTTTATGCAAGACTTTAAATCAGTTAATGTATTGTATTGTCATTGATGTCAACTTGATATAATTTGTATGGTCATGAAAATATTGCTAAATAATTTAAAGAACTGATGAATCAAAGGCTATGTTATTAGTAATGCATATAAGTCAAGTATTCACAAAGTCACTGTATCCACCGACGGAGTGCACACTGACAGACAGAGTAAAAGAGAAAAGTCACAGTGTTACTCGATGAGAAAAATGCACAACATTACCGATGAGAAAAGTCACAGTGTTGGCCGACAAGCAAAGAACAAAGTAACCCGATGGACAGAATTACAATGTTGCTTGACAGGCGAAGATCCCAAAGACAACTAAAGTAAAATTGACAGAACAGTAAGTTATCACTGATGACTATCTAAAGTATTGACCGACAGAATGGAGAGTTTAGAAATGACAAAATGCTTAGCCATCAAGAGCTAAAAGTAGACTTAACTGATACTTATCATTTTTTTAATCGACAAGATAAAGCCGAGGATAAGTAAAGGATTTAAAGCTGCTTTGTCCAGTTAGCAAGAAGATCTCTATGAGATAAAACTAGAGTTTTTCTTTAAATCTTATTGGCGAGAATTGTGGATCACGCCAAGATCAAGAAAGCCAAGAATGGTTAAATCATGTCTATATAAGAGACAAGCTTATTCATTATGAATAAGGGGAGTGACAAGAGAATATATTCTGAAGAGATTCTAAAGGAGAAGAAAGTCTTCATTCAGACCTAATCAATCAAGTTGAGGAAAGAGATAAATTTTGAAGACACCGACGAACAATGATACAACATCACAGAGCATAACAGTGTGGAGAAAAGGTATTGAATTGATAAAATTGATCAAAAAGGCAATGCACTTACAATAGTGTCATGCCCCAAAATTTGGGCACTTAAACCTTAACCAAAAGAACTTAAAATTTCCATTTAAAGAAAAAATATATATTTTATATTTAACTAAAGAAGATGTAGTGTTTTCTTTCCTTAATACACCTTTGCAAATTTGACAAAATTAAATTAATTGAAAGTTTAATCAACAATATCAATTAATGTTATAGCCTTAAGATTTTCCTATCACTTTGCTAGAACATCAATAAGACTATCTCGAAAATAGCCAATACTGCATTTAAGGATACAAGCATATAGAACACGTTTTCTTTTATTTTGAATGCTAAGTAAGAATACAATTTCTATCTACTATAGTTTAATAAAAAACCTACGAAGTTACTTGGAGAAAGATGTTAATACAATAATACTAAGCAAAATTCTCTTCTCATTGATACAATTATTAAATACATCTTTGGAATACATAAGTGACTTCATTACAAGGGAATTACAGATTTTCAATCTCCTTTAAACATTTCAAGGAAAAGATTTAAACCAGAAAGTGATTTTGAGAATGGGATTACAACCAAGACACGAAGACTTCAGCTATACTTTCAGAAGCTTTCTCTGAACCTGCAAGAACATCAAGGTTGACCATGGAGGCTCACCTCCCAACCTAGGCCTTTGTAAGGCCACCCCTGAGCTAGGGGATCCAGAACTGAATCAGGATACATACACACATAACAACCAGGAAACTGAAAATAAGAACACAAGAAAAATACCCATTACCCAAGGATATACATAGGTCTCCAAAAGACCTGAAACAAAGGGGTGAAAGAAAACTACCACAAGAGGAGAAAGCCAATAATACAAAATACATACACTAGAAATAGGTCACACATGGGCTCAACATTCCTAAGTACCACATATATAATCTTGTTCCATGGCCACACATGGACTCATGAACAAATTTCTACCCTTCACCTCCATGCCCTACGGTGAGAATTGGAGTAAATTTATCTTTCTTTCACAAAACAAGTTATGGCTTCAAGCCTTCCAAATTTTCTTATGAACCCCACATTCCATTCGGGATTCTTGGCATCATGGGCACCCATATACCCATGTACATCCCTCCACACATGGGAGACTCTGCACTACTTGGGTAGATCACTAACTTTCACCCCATCAAGGTTACCCAACCCTCCCAAGGGTGAATAAGCCTTGAAGAACCCCATAAAAAAAAATCACAAAATAAATTCAAGACTCAACACAAACTCCATGAAAACCCATGAAGCTAAAAATAATAACATAAACTTTAATCATTAATTTCTCAAGCTATACACATATGCAACAATAACTACTCCTAACTATGCTAATAAGGAAACTCACCTCAAATTCAAGCTATGGTAAATGCAAGGTGGTTTGTGAAGAGCTTCTCCTTCTCATCCTTCCTCCTCTCAAGTCTTACTCCTACAAATGAATCTGTCTCTAAAAGTAGAGAGTGGGTGTGTACCCAAACTCCCTCTAAACCCTTCCTTATATAGGCCTTCTTCCTAAAATATCAGGAGTCATAAATGGAGTGGAGACCCTAATCCATCTACTCTCCCCACTTGCCTTCTTCATAAATGAACTTAAGTGTTTGTAAGGAAAGAAGGGATGGCTTAACCAAAGTCTTCCAACTCTCCAAATTTGCCACTTCCCAAAATGGTGACTTTAGGGGAGTCACAAATGAGTTTCAAGACTCTTAATGGGTTGAAAATGACCCCTAACCCCTAAGGTACCAAGTGGGGTGGTTAGTTTTTACCCTAGTTACTCCCTAGGATCCCAAATGACCCTCCTAAACTCCACCAAGGTTAACTCTCAAAAATCCAACCCTCAAGACTCAATCTAATCTCTCTTGACTCAATCTTAACTTTCTAAACCTTAGGGTAAGCATTAGGATTATACTAGGTAACTCTTGGGTAAATTTAAGCCTATGTTAGTCACATTCACTAGCCATGCCAACACATAGAGTGCACATGTGTCAAGTGACAAAAAAATTTCACATGAACATGACTTATTACACATTTACTTAATTAAATAAATTACAATCATACACCACACTTTTACGAATAAAAAGACAATACAACAAGGTCCATGTCTCTTTATATAGACAGGGTCTTAGCATCACGGTTTTCACATAGGTCCATTCTTGAATCCCTGATTAGTACCATGGTCAACTTTCCTGCACACTCATTGCACCCATCAGTAGGTCCAATAAATCAACACATAAAATAATAGAATACATAATGTAAGTTGAACATACATTCACTCACACTTGCATCAAAGATTTATTTGAACTTAACAATATCTGCATCTATTCCATATACATAAACATACTCTTAATAAATCTAAAGCTTGATTACACCTAACATCCACATACTAATCTAATATACAAAACCATCAAACTAAGTCTTAAACATAAATCTGCGTCACGCACACAAAGTATCTAATAAATTCCCCGATTACATAATCAGGTGTTGTATACAAGCAAAGGATTCCACAGATTCATAAAGTAATACACGTGTCCGAAAAGTTTGACTATAACAAAATCTGTATCGACAAGAGAAGATATAAATGAGAAATAGTGTTAAGATTATGTCAGACTGGGTTAGGCCTCACAAATAGATCTAAAAATCTGCAATTCAAGTTGTATATGTGAACAAATCAATTTGTTGTTTCAGTTTAACCATTGAAGCATCAAGTCTCTTAACCGAGTAGGACTTAACAGTCTTTTGTAATTGAGATACATCCCAAGGAGTATCAAAAAAATTGATCATACAAAGTAGCATTGGATATGCCCGATACCTATTGACATGCCAAGTGAGTGTTTGATCAAGGATGGTAGCATTAGATGCCAGATACTAAGTGACCAACTATCTATTTAAATCCTCTAACAAGGTCACACCTAACAGTGTGTTTGTAACCTTTAATAGGGTTGGCTCTTAATCGAGCTCACATCAGAAGAGTGAAATTTTGGGGTATAGTCCTAGTGGTTTTTCTCTTAATAGGGTTTCCATGTTAAAAATCCATGTGTTAATGTGTCAATGAGTCATTACTTCAATTTTTTACATTTCACTTAAGTAAATCTTGATTGATCGGTATACACTAGTTATTTACTGTGTTTCGGTAAATAGAAAGACTGCTTATTGGTAAACATATAGAAGAAGGTTTTACAAAGCATTTCAACAAGTAGTAATTTGATATAAGTATTTCAAGGCATTCATCTTATAGGACTAAAGATAACTAGAGGTATAATTTTGTGGTACTAAGTTTGAAGGGTTGATTTAAGGATTAATTTTTGAGGCCACTGATTCACCCCCCCTCTCAGTTATTACTAACAATTTATATGATGTTTTATGGATGCATTTACTCTTTATTATGCTATGGATGTAGTTTATCTTACGTATGATATAGATTAGATGGATGTAAATGATGTATGCAATTATATCTATATGCTTGTCTGATTTCATGTATGGATGCAATGCAACGATTGAATGTATAAATATAGATATATGTAAATGAATGCAACTATATTTTTTTTGAATTTTGATGTATGCAACTTTGATATGAAATGCACTCCATAACTAAATGTATGAAAATGAATAATGATTAATGATTCTTGTCTTTCTTTTTCTGATATGAAGATAATGATTAATGCTATGAATGAATGCAAAAGATAATCTCACATCATTGATTTGAACCAAGGATAATTTAAAATTGAATCCCCCCAAAATTTTATATGAATCAAGATATGAATAATTAAACCCCTTCACTTGGAAAAATACTTGAAACAATGCCATTAATCTATCATGAAAATGCAATGCAATGCAACTACTTGTCACTAGCTTTTTGCAAAAGAACTGCAAAAGAGGTATATTTTCATCATTGAGCATTATGGGACCGAAAAGCAAGTAAAACCATCACTGACCACATCATGATGATATGAATATTGCTTTTTATCACATTTGGTAACCTTTAGGAAACTAGTACAACCCTCACTAGTTGAATAACCAACTATGAGAGTATGAATACTGGTTTCAACAGATTTAATCTTGCAAGTGGATTTTGGTATTAAGATATGGAAGATCTTAATAACCAAGGTATCCTTTTGCATAAAAAAACAAAGGTTAACCCTCCTTCCTATATGAATTTTCTCAATGGTTCTTTGATGACCATGTCATTAGATGAATTCACACATGTTAGTGGATCTCCCTCAAAATAGTCTCACAAAAATCAAGAAAAACATCATCGCCAATCTAGTCGAAACATCATCGATTAGCTAAAAAGAACATGACTTGAAAAGGTCAATGAAAATCATAAAAAATTTCAAGTGTTTTGTAGTGTATCAAGATTTTAAATAAGAATTCCAAACATTCTGATCATTTAGATGTTGTAAATTTTTAATCTTGATAATATAAGTCAATGAAGTGCAAGGATCAAGTTATGCGATCAAACTATTTAGGTTCAACAATGATATCCATCAAAGGTTCCAAAATATCTCTCTGCTGAAATTCTGAAAATCTTCTTCTGTCGTGTGACCAAGATGTAGCACTTTTGAATCCATTTGGTATCAAAACCAATGCTTTTTCCCCCAAGTGAAAAAATGTAATTGTGTGTCAAACTTAGGGCAATATGAAACCTAGAATACAACAATGCAGCTGAAAAGTTTTATTATGACTATGCACAAATGATAGATGCAATGAGGATATGTACAAATGAGATGGTGAGAAGGCAATATGTACAAATGCAACCAGGAAAAGACCTAAGGGAACAAAAAGTGCCTGTTTCCAAGTTTTCACCTTTTGGGTTTATTACTTTTTTTTTACTTGTTTTGCTTGTTTTGCTACCAAGGTGCCTATTGCTAGGTTTTCACCAAGGCACTTTTCTCTTTTTCAATTTTTTTTTCAATTTTTTAATTTTTAATTTTTTTTATCATCAAGGTGTATTTTCTAGGATTTCACCAAGACAACATTTTTTTGATTTTGTAATGTTTTTACTTTCTTCATGCTCAATTTTCTCATTTTTTCTGATTTTCTTCTTTTCCATTGTTTTTGATTTTTCGATCATTCTGATTTTTTTTTTGATATTTTCTCCTTTATTTGGATTTTGTCTTTCCTCATATACAAAGAAGATGCTAAATCATCTAATACTCTCATCTGATACTCTTTCTTCTGATTCTCTTTCATCTAATTAGGTATGAAACCTCTTTAAATGGATGCTATTAATGGGCTCTTGCAACTCATCCCCTTCACAATCAACTAGTTTGTAAGTTCTCGTTCCAAAAGAAGAAACAATTACAAAAGGACCAAACCAATTCACTTCCCATTTTCCTTTCTTTTCTCTATCAGCCTAATTTTTAGGGTTTTCTCTTAACACTAAGTCTCCCACTTGAAAGGTTCTCAGTTTAATGTACTTGTTGTAGTTTCTTGAAATTCTGTTTTGATATACCTTCAAATGATCATATGTTTGCGTTTGATGTTCTTCCAACAATTCCAATTGTTGAAGTCAGGAAACCCAATAATCCTCATCAGTGATTAATCAATGTAGTGAAACTCTTAGGGATGGAATCTCAACTTCTAAGGGTAAAACAACTTCAGCCCCATAAACCAAGGAGAATGGTGTAGCTCCTATTGGTGTTTGGATGCTAGTTCTATAGGCTCATAATGCCGAGTTTATCTAAATATGCCAATCTCTTCCTGACTTATCAAATGATCTTTCAATATTTTGAGGATGTTCTTGTTTGTAGCCTCATCTTGTCCATTACCTTGAGGATAATAAATGGAGGAAGAATGGTGAATAATATGAAATGTCTCACAAAGTTCATCCACATCTTTGTTCTTGAATTGTTTTCCATTGTCTGTGATGATGGCATGAGGAATACCATATCTACAAATTATGTAATTAAGGATAAACATGGAATTTTTTTTTTGGTTGTTGTTGTGAAAGGAATGACCTCTACCCATTTAGTGAAATATTCAGTCACTGTGAGGATGTATTTATGTCCATTAGAATATGGTGGGTAAATCATGACAATTAGATCGAAACCCCATGGATAAAATGACCATGGTATAATAAATGGATACAATTCTTGTGCAGGTGCATGGACCATGTCTCTTGAAGGAATTATATTTTTCCATTAGTATACACAAGGAAAATAATGATCTGCACCATCGGTTTACACTACACCGACAAAGAGGGCACAACACTACCCGACGTCAAGGTTACTCAATATTGCAAAGTTTAAAGCATATCAGATGACAAAAAGGTTAATGAAAATTGATGAGTAACAATAGTGCAACCCGATGGAATAGAATAGAGTGGAACCCGAAAGATAAAGGGAACTCGATGATCAGTTCAAACAAAGGAATGCCGACAAACTTTTAGTTCAACCCGACGACCAAGAACCGACAGTCAGTTACATCCCACAAAAAGTGGATCTGACTTTCCACGTCAGATAAATCACTGAAGTTGTATTTATATCTTCTTGATTTGCTTTTAAATCCATTATGTGCGGAGGAAGAAATGTATTTATTATTATTTTGATTAGTTTTACTGATTTAAAACATGCAAACTAAAGATCAAGGTCAAGTTGTAAACCTTGGATCTAAGAGTTAATATTGTAATGCATGATTCTAAGATAGGTCAAACACTTGTATAAATAGATGCTTAATCTATTGAGAATAGTTATTTTTCAATGAAGATTGTAGCCATGAAGAGCATCTAGAGACCATACAAGAGAATTCATGCACAAGGACAAAAAATTATCAAATCAGTTTCAAGAACAAGAACATAGGCTACCGACGAGTAGAGAAAGGTATTAATCAGTCACCTAAGGTGATATTATTATTATGAGAGATTTAATGGATCTGTAATAGAAATTGTAGATTGCATACAACCAGGTCAATCATATGTACTCATTGTAACAAGTGTAGTACACATAAGAAATCCTTTCAAGAAAGGTGGACTTAATAGTCTTATTGTAAATCTCTTAACCAAGTGCAAACTTAAATTAGTGTTTCTAAAGCTCTTAACAGAGTAGATCTTAACTGGTCTCCATCTTAATACTCCTAACAGGGTAGATCATCAGAAGTGATCAATTGTAAGCCTTTACCGACTCCCTTCCATTCTGCAGATAGTGAAGTTTTGTGGATGCCATCCCCACCGCAATTTTTAATTCCTAATAGGAGTTTTTTGTGATATCATATCTTGTGTTATGTGTTTATTAGTTTCATGAATATTTCTATGAATGTTGCAAGAAATTAAAGATTATAGAATAATATTACATGCATAAGAAAGAACAACAGTAATGGTCAGTAATGCAGTAATGAATGATTACTAATGATGAATTGTGAAAGTTGTTAAAAATTTTAGAGGTACTGATTCACCCCTCCCCTCATAGTACTACTTTCCATTAATCCCAACAATTGGTATCAGAGCTAAGTCTCTTCAAAGAAAAGATTAAAGGCTTAAGAGAAAAGATCATACAATGGAGAAGTACAATCTTGATAAGAATATTGAAAATAAAAAGCTTGAGATACAGATTTTCTATGAACAATATAAAGAAGCTAGAATCAAGATGAGAGAGCTGATGGATGAGAGGAAAGGTATGTCAACCCAGAGAAATGAAAAATATTATCAAGAAGAAGAGATTATAGATTTCTTTGAATCTTCAGGATCCAATGGAAGTAATACATCAGACACATCAAAAGAGAACATCACAAATATGAAGGAGATCAATCAACATCTGATAGAGCAAATAAAGATGTTGAAAATTGGTCAAGAGACCCAAATGGTGAGAATGATTGATGTGATGAGCTTTGCTAGACAAGCTAAAACAAAAAGAACACTAGCCACTGATGACATGAGGAAGATTACAAAGAAACTACAAGAAAAGAAGTTGGAAATTCAAAGACATGTTGAGCATCACCATGAGCTCACTAATCAGATTATTCTTATGAGTCAAGAAGAAAACACAATGAATGTTTAACTCATTGAAAGAATACAAATTATCAGTGAAATAAGAGAAGAAAATGAAAAAATAAAGCATGAGGTTAGAATTCAGAAACAACAAAATGAAGTTATCAGAAAGGCTAAAGAGAGAAATAAAAGAATGGATGATTTTATTGAAGGACAGCAAAGAGTCAACAACAACAATGGTTTAGGATTGATAAAAAAATGGAGAATCTTCAAATCAAGCCAACCCAAAGAATGTCTATGAAAATCCAAGACCAAGAAAGCTGACATACAATCACTGTGAAAAGTAAGGCCACACATCAAATGTATGCCGAGGCAAAATGAAAGGTATTCCTAAATCTACATCTTCATTCATAGGATTTTGTTATAAATGTAACAAGAAAGGACATAAAGCATATGAATTTAAGTCTAAGATAGAAAAACAAAAGAAAGAAAACTACATGGAAAAATACTGTCCTACATGCAAGATGAATGGGAACACAAGTCTTGAATGTTGGAAAATTAAAAGGTAAGCATGGAAGCCAAAAGATCAAGAAACTCCCTATCAACCAAATAGAATTGGTAATTAATATGTCTGGGACTACAATACATGGACAAACTATACAAAATGTGGTAGATATGGTCACATTGCTACAAACTGCATGAGAGCATGGACCAAAAGGTCTAGAGGCTGGTCAAACCCTGTAATGGCATGCTTACACTATCACAAAGTTGGTCATCTCAAGAAAGATTACAAAGACTGAATGACAGAGATAAGCACATATCCCAATGGAAAAACCATTGAAGATATCTAGAGGGCTAGAGACAAAATGTGGAGAAAAGCTTCAAGCAATGATGAAGCTAGACCAAGCAATTCAAATGGTGACACCCCATCCAATGGATCCAGTGACATCACCACCCCAACTTGAGCTAAACAAGTAAGTATGGAACTACACTACACCAAGTCATATTTTGCATCAGTTCCATTATACAAATTGATACATAGTCAAAATCTGCATAATAAAGATGCATACTATGTTACTTGTTT
Organism: Thuja plicata; assembly: GCA_018584345.1. Taxonomy (NCBI): domain Eukaryota; kingdom Viridiplantae; phylum Streptophyta; class Pinopsida; order Cupressales; family Cupressaceae; genus Thuja; species Thuja plicata. Next base: position 3,027,847 of record MU228109.1, read on the forward strand.
CAATTATGAGAAAACAACCCCGTTGGTATACACATACA
>MU228109.1:3027984-3049818 GCA_018584345.1 Thuja plicata
ACCAAGTCATATTTTGCATCAGTTCCATTATACAAATTGATACATAGTCAAAATCTGCATAATAAAGATGCATACTATGTTACTTGTTTCAATTATGAGAAAACAACCCCGTTGGTATACACATACAGAAAATCATCAATGAACATAATGGATGAGTTGTTTACACTTATCAAAATTTCTTGGTCGACACTTAAAATGGTTAAGTTACCAATGTAACCCGATACCCATCGGTAAGAAAGCAAACTTAAAAAGTTGTCATGACCGAATACCGATATCCATCGGTATAAAAAAAATTGTTAATAGTAGTCCCAAGCATCATGTCAACACCGATGATGGATTTAAAAGTATTCCCGATGAACTCCGTCTTCATGTCTTTAGGAGTTGTTGAGCATTTATGACAAAGACTTAGGGAAAAAAGGCTATAAATAGTTGATGAGACAACTTCATTTTGCACCCGCGATTTGAAGAGAAAGCAAGAGAGAAAATAGAGTGATTAAAGAATAGAAAGCAGAGCGTCCACAAGCTGATCCAAGCACACAGCAAATAGATCTTTCACCACTATCACCGATAAAAGTAAGTACCAAAGGCACCGAAAGATCTCTGTCACTATTTTTCAAGAAAGCCCTAAATTACCAGTAAGCCCTAAATTTCAAGAAAGCCCTAGAAACTTGAAAAACAATAGCAACCATGTCAAGAACCATAAAGATTAATAGTAAAAAAAGAATGTGGTTAAGTTGATTAAGAATAGCACATGTGTAGAGCCCAAATATAAGATATGCCCAGAGATTGCATCGCAACCCAATGAAACCTGAGCGTTTTCTAAAATTCCACCTAGGGTTTTGATCATAGAAGATGTCAGGTCTTATATTCATTGCAATATTGTCAAAATAGAAGATCTAGAGATGGATGAAGCTTATAAGAAGCTTTGTGATGCAGAAGGGCACCTAAAGGAAGAGCACAAACACTTAGAGGTCAAAGGGATAACTAATGCCCTATATTTCCCAAGGGAATTCAAGACCGACTGGATTAGATTGGTGCTTAGCACATTGCATGACCAGAAGTTATGGTTGGATCAACCCAAACAAATAACCAAGGATGTCTTTCACACTGTCACTGGTTATCCAATAACTGACAAGCCTAAGGCTCACAAGCATCCCTCCAGGCCAGAAGTCACAAAACTCACAAAAGCTGAATGGGACAACAGAGGTATGAAAGTAAACACCATCATCGATGAGGAATTGAGGTTCGATGCATGTGTGATTGGTAATAAAATCTTTCAAGCAAGTAGGTTGAATAACATATCTGCAAAATCAGTAAGCACAACTTACAAGATTGTAACCAAGGGCATACAGATGGATCTATCTGAGATCCTGTTGAAACAACTTGATGAAAACATGAACACAATCACGTCCACAAAGACCAACACATGTAAGTTCAGTTCACTTATCATGTGTATCTTTATCTATTTTCAAGAGTACTTTCCTTCAGTAGGAAAAGTAAAGTGGGACACTACAAAACCGATGACATTACAGATCAGTGAACTAATCAAGTCACTAGGATACAATTTTGAATTTTTCATGACTACATACTTCCTTGAATTCAAGGAAAAGATGATGGAAAGAACAAGGATCCCTGAACAACTTGTTGAAAAAAATAGGGATGAGATATGTTTTATGGTAGACACAGATTTCACCCACATTAAATCGGTTGTACCAAGAACAACTTGGTTAGCACCACTAGATTATGAAATTAACATAGATCAGGCTACAAATGCAATTGAAGCTTCTATCAATGAGCCTATTAACAACAAATAGCCAAGGTTTGGAACCTATGAAGAGGCCAGATCTAAGATAAAAAGAGGCATAGAAATAAAGAAAACTGTCAAAAAAAAGGATAAGATGGTTAAGAATCTCAAGAAGATTCTATTGGTTATAGAGGAGGAACATGAACAACAAGAGGAAATCGATGAACATGGCACCATCAGAGAAGAGCATGATGAACACAAATAAGATTCTAAGGAGACTAAATTTGATACACCTCCACCTCCTACAAATAAGCAGAGAACGAGGAGTCAAACAGCTAAAAATGACACCACATCTCCTAATAAAGGTCAAGTAAGGACCTATAAGAGGAAGCAACTAACAACAAAGAAAACTAACCAGAAAATTATTAAGGCTACACCCCCAAAGAGGAGAAAATAATGGTCAGAACTAAGGCTAACATAGAGGACTCTAAAGAAGATGAGCCTGATGTAGTAAAGGAGAATTATAGGAATCAAACAATTGATGAGTTTGTTGAATGTATTGCTGCATCTGGCACAATGCATGACAAAAGAATCAGACAATGGGATACACTCACACCAGAGGACCAAAACAAGATACAAGATGTCATAATAAGGGAAATGGTCAAGTACAAATATGTACCAGCTGAGTTCATCAACCAAATACCTAAAGGTCTGGGTAGTAGAATATCCCAACAGTGGTCATATGCTCTATAGACTAAGAGAGAAGCAAGGGAGAGGGTACTTGTCAAACTAATGCCTCCCGAATCTAAAATTGAAGAAATCAAAGAAATAATGAAGAAGCATTCAGGTAAATTTGTAGCCAAAATAAGGGCATACAAAGTGTTAGAGGACAAGTTCATAGAGTTGGACACAATGACAAAAGTAAAATGGAGACAACTCCTAGATCTACCGACAGAGTCAACAAGTGGTGAGAATTAGTTACTTCTCACTGAAACACCTCATAGAGAGGAGGAGAAAGACAAGGCAAGTCCTCAACACATTGCTTTGGACAACAGTGAAGATATGGAGCAAATTGACTTGGACAAAGTCATGGATGATATTGATATTCAAGACATCACAAACTACGACTTTGATAAAGATCCACAAAAGAAAGATGATGTTATATTCATAACACTTAAGGATCAGGGACAAAAACAAGAATTTCAGACATCAGATGGAAAAGAAATTAATGTTGCTGGTGAGACAGTGCAGGACACTTTAGTCATGGACTTAACAAGACCAGACCCTACAGAAAAAGTACAAAAAGATGAGGATGTCACTGCTCTAAAAGATCAAACCGATGAGAAGGAAACCACTTTGGATACATGCCAAGATACCACTCAAAGGATTATGCATGTATTAATGAAGGAAATCAATATTTTAGAGGGTAATAATGGATCTGCTGCATAGGACACAAGCACACCCGAGGACAAGGGTGATGCTAAAGCAACAAACACTATAGATACTACAAAGGACACCACTGCAGAGAAAGCTACTACCGATGACTAGAAAGATAACTCTACTGATCAAAATATAGAAGAAACACAAATGGTAGAGGAGGACAAGCAGAAAGATAAGAGTGAAGAGGAAAAAAGGATGAGTTGGAGAAGAAAACAGAAGAAAAATCTGCAGAGACACCCAAGGTGGATGGAGAGACATCTTCACCAAATTGACAGGTGCACCCCAAGCATAAAACACAAGAAGCATCTTCTACAAAGACTTCACCAAGAACTCCAAAGAGAAAAAATGAACTAGCAATGGTAGTTCATACATCTGCGTCCCCAAAAGTCTCAAAGAAGAAGAAGGGAAAACATAATAATCTAGTAACTCTAGATGAAATCATTGAGATACCAGTTTGTGATCCGAGGACATTGGATCAAACTGAATTGACCAAATATGTAAAACTCTATGAGAGAAAAGCAATGCAAGATAAAATAAGGAGAGAAAAAAAAGAAGCAAAGGTACTAGAATTAGCAAGAGGTATACTTCAGCACATAGTACCGAATGTAGATGTTGATTAGACAACCCTGATGCTTGATCAAGTAGTGGTTCTCACAGAGGAAATCACATCATAGAACATCGATGCTGAGAAGGTCATGGAAGAAAGACTTGAATAGAAGTATGAGTTCAAGTTAGCTGAGAAGATAAGCCAGGAAGTGGCATTGAAAAAGGTAAAGCTTTATCAATTGATTAGCACAATAGATCCAATAATCTCAGAAGCTATTACTTTAATATAGAAAATGTGTACACTTGATCAACTCTCACAAGAGTATACCGACAAGATAGCACAAATTGATGTTGATCTAAAGACAAGTGCACAAAGTCTCACAAATAATGAAGAGGCAATTAAATTGCACATTGAGCAAATCAAACAGGCTTGAAAATTGAGACATGACATACAGATTGCAGAGACAAAGTACAAAGATGAGGTAAATGAGCTCTAAGCTCAGCACTTCCTGACACTTTCACTACTGCAACAACATGTAACAAAGGCAAATAGACTAATTGCCACCCCATAAATGTTTGTCCTAGACAAAATTTATGATATGCATGCAAAGCTAGAGCTAGCGCACATGACACTAGAACTCCTAAAAGAAAAATGGGAGAAATTTCTCGAAGCCATCAATACAACCCATTCTCATATTCTTGACACATTGTAAGTTACACATTTTTGTCACAATTTTTGGCATCTTATAAGTTGTACATTTTTGTCATGAGTATTGAATAAAGGGGTAAATGATATGTACAGTTCAGTTAGTATAAAGGGGAAAATGAAGAGAGGAAATGATATGTATAGTCATACAACTGAAAGAGAAAAGAACATGTAATGTATAGTAAAGAGGCAAGTAGACATATGTACATATATACTTATACTATACCAATACATACTATTAGGGAGAGTCATATAATGACAAGGATATAGACATGGCCTACATACTAAACACTTTAGTATTGTGTACATATCAGTTTTTGATACTAATGTAAAAGGGGGAGATTGAAGGAATTATATTTTTCCATTAGTATACACAAGGAAAAGCATGATCTGCACCATCGGTTTACACTACACCGACATACAGGGCACAACACTACCCAATGCCAAGGTTACCTGATACTACAAATTTCAAAGGATATCCGGTGAAAAAAGGTTAATGAAACCCGACGAGTAACAATAGTGCAACCCAATGGAACAAAACAGAGTGGAACTCGACAGATAAAGGGAAACCAAAGATCAGTTCAAACAAAGGAACACTGACAGACTTTCAGTTCAACCCGACGACCAAGAACTGGTAGTCAGTTACATCCCACAAAAAGTGGATCTGACTTTCCATGTCAGATGAATAACTGAAGTTGTATTTATAGCTTCTTGATTTGCTTTTAAATTCATTATTTGCGGAGGAAGCAATGTATTTATTATTGTTTTAATTAGTTTTACTAATTTAAGACATGCAAAATAAAGATCAAGGTCAAGTTGTAAACCTTGGAAATAAGAGTTAACATTGTAATGCATGATTCTAAGATAGGTCAAACACTTGTATAAATAGATGCTCAATCTATTGAGAATAGTTGTTGTTCAATGAAGATTGTAGCCATGAAGAGCATCTAGAGACCAGACAAGAGAATTCATGCAGAAGGAAAGAAAAGAATCAAATCAGTTTCAAGAACAAGAACACAGGATACCGACGAGCAGAGAAAGGTATTAATCAGTCACTTAAGGTGATATTATTATTATGAGAGCTTTAATGGATCTATAATCAGAAATTGTAGATTGCAGACAGTCAGGTCAATCATATGTACTAATTCTAACAAGTGTAGTACACATAAGAAATCCTTTCAAGAAAGGTGGACTTAATAGTCTTATTATAAATCTCTTAACTAAGTGCACACTTAAATCAGTCTTGCTAAAGATCTTAACAGAGTAGATCTTAACCGGTCTCAATCTTAATACTCCTAACAGGGTAGATCATGAGAAGTGATCAATTGTAAGCCTTTACTGGCTCCCTTCCATTCTGCAGATGGTGAAGTTTTGTGGGTGCCATCCCCACCGCAGTTTTTAATTGCTAACAAGAGATTTCTGTGATATCATATCTTATGTTATGTGTTTATCATTGTCATGAATGTTTCTATGAATGTTGCAAACAATTAAATATTATGAAATAATATTACATGCATAAGAAAGAACAACAGTAATGGTTGGTAATGCAGTAATGAATGATTAATAATGATGAATTGTGAAAAGTGTTAAAAGTTTTAGAGGTACTAATTCACCCCTCCCCTCTCAGTACTACTTCCCATTAATCCCAAGTCTCCATGATATCGACATTTAGCACAAACTTTCACAAATTGAGAAGCATATTTCTCTAAGGTTTTCCAAAAATACCCCATGCGAAGGATTTTCTTAGCTAAATTTAATCCACTCAAATGTGACCCACAAATCCCCTCATTGACATATTTTAAAGATAATCTTGATTCCTCTTCCTCTAGAAACCTAAGGAGCGTTCCATCAAGTCCTTTGCCATACAATGTGTCTGATAGGATGGTATAACAAGCCGATTGTCTTATGGAATGTCATTTTTAAGCATGGGTTTGGTCCAAAGGTAAGGTTTGGTCTTTGAGATAAGTGTAAATTGATCCATACCAAGGTGAGTCATGTCTGTTAAGAAGGGAAATTATTTGGGTATCAGGTAAGTCAAATGCTGGTTTTTCCAACTCTTTCGCCAAGAATTCGTACCTCACATTTTGATCAGGCATTTGGAGTAATTAAGCCAAGGTAGCCATTGCATCAGCTTCTCTATTATTGTCTTGGGGGATTTTCTCAAAATTTATCAAAGAAAAATACTTTTTCCAATCATCCACCATCCTTTTATATGACATCAATTTTTCATCTTTGGTGTTGTATTCATCATTGATTTGGTTGATGACTAATTGAGAGTCTTCACAAACTTACAATTCTGTAACATTCCACTCTAAGGCCATTTTGATACCTATGACCAAAGCTTCATGTTCAAAAATATTATTTGTGTAAGGAAACAATAGTTTGTAAGATTTGGGAATTGTGTATCCTTGAGGTGTTATCAAAAGAATTCCTGCCCCTGAACCACTTTGAGTATATGATCCATCAAAATATAATTTCCATGTCTTTACTTCCAAATTAACAATCTGTGAATTAGGAAACTCTACTTGAATTGGATGTGTAGATTCTAAAGGATGTTTGACCAACTGATCAACAATCACTTGTCCCTTTATTGCTTTCCTATCCACGTACTCAATGTAAAATTCACTAAGTACCATCACCCATTTTGCAATCCTTCCTGTCAGAGATGCTTTACTAAGTAGATACTTCAAAGGATCAATTTTGGAAATTAACTTCACTTTATGCATCAACATGTAATGTCTAATATTTTGAGAGGCAAACACCATGGCTAGGCAAGCCCTTTCCATGAAGCTATAGTTCAATTCATATTTTATCAATGTTCTACTCAAGTAGTAAATGGCTCTTTATTTTCCTTCATTGTCTTCTTGGGCCAATAAAACCCCTAAAGGTTTCTCCATTGCTGATATGTAAATTAATAAGGGTTTGCCTTTGATAGGTGACATCAAGATGGGTGGGTTCACCAAGTATGTTTTCAACAATGTGAAAGCTTTTTCAAACTCATCCCATGTAAAAATGGTGTCTTTATGTAGCAACCTTGTGAATGAATGGAATTTTTCTACCAATTGGGAAATGAATCTCCTTATAGATTGAAGTCTTCCTTGAAGAGACCTCATTTGACTAATATTCTTAGGAATTTCCATGTCCATAATTTCTGTTAATTTCTCAGGATCTACTTCAATGCCTTTTGAAGAAACAATGCAACCTAAGAGTTGCCGGATTGCACCCCAAAAGTACATTTCTTTGGATTGAGTCTCACTTTGAATTGATCTAACCTTGTGAAGATATTTTCTAATATTGGTAAGTGATCCTTTCTTTAATGTGACTTTACTATAATATCATCCACATAGTCTTCTAAAAAGGTGTGCATCATATCATGGAAGATAGTGGTCATTTCTCTTTGGTAAGTTGCTCTGACATTTTTGAGAGCGAAGGGCATCAAATTCCAATAAAAGGTTCCCCATGGGAATGTAAAAGCTATCTTTTCTTGGTCTTCAGGTGCAATTATAATTTGATTGTATCCCCTAAATCCATCCATCAAGGAAAACATAGAATGACCTGCTGTTAAGTCCACTATAACATCAATACTAGGTAGCAGAAAATCATCTTTTGGCCAAGCAAGATTAAGGTCTCCAAAATATGTGCAAACTCTAATGGATTTGTCATGTTTTGTGACTGGTACAATGTTTTATATCCATTCTGCATATGCAATCACTCTTATGAATCCAACCTTGAGTAACTTCTCCAATTCTATTTTTACTAAAAGTGCCACATGAGGGTGCATCTTTCTCAATTTTTTATTTACGGGTTTCACACCAGGTATCACATTAAAATGATGCATTATAAATATTGGATCTAACCCTGGCATGTTAATGATGCATGTTGGCATTATAAAGACGCTGCTAAATAAATAAACTTGGGATCCACTTCGGTACCAATGTTAAATTTCTTCGTTGGTTCAATAAGGATGGGTGAAATTTCATCTTCATGTTCTAGTAGGGTGTCCAACCTCTCTTCCTTAGGTGTGACAGTTGGGTTTTCACCTTTGGAAACATCTGATATTTTTACCTTTTTAGGTTCTAGCACTACCACATGGTGGTTTTCACCGCTAGACCTTTTCATTTTTTTTTGTATTTTTTTCTATTATTTTTTGGATTAAGAGGTTGGACCCCTACCTCTATCATTATTTCTAGATTGTATTCATTGATAGAAGAAGATGGCTCAACCGCATTTAGGTATTGGGCCATTGCAAGGTCATTGGGAAAGTATAATAAGTCATTTGGTTCGGATAAATCCCAATCAATGAGTTTGGGGTACATTAAGGCTAAGGATTCATTTGGAAAAAAATTATTCAAAGGGTTTAAGGACATGACCTCATTTAAAGGTTTGTACATTGTATCACTTAGGTCTATGACATGGGCTTCCTCAAGATGTTCCATGGAAGTAGGATCAAAATCTCCTTCACTAGAGTCCTGGTTGATTTCCATGGGAAAGAATGCATGTGGATTAAATACAACATTTGAATCACCCCCCACAAAGGTACCCAAGGTTCACCTATCCATTGATTATTCCTAGATGCTTGACCTATGTCAGATTCTTGAGGTTACCTTGAAACTTGTGTAGAATTCAAACCTTGATGCTCATTGTCTTGACTTGTGATATTGGGAATAGTTGCATATGTGTGAATAACATCCACTTATATATCATGACAAGACACTTTAGAAAAGGAATCCCACTCATAATCCTTGAAATCATCCTCACTCTCAGATCCTACCATGTGTACATGTTCATGAAAATCATGCATTGGGATTGAACTTTCTCCTTTGTGTTGAAAACCTATTCCAGATTTCTCTTCTTTTCATCTCCAAGCCGGTTCAATGGGTTCTAGAAATCCTCTATTCTTTACTCCTAAGGGTATTCTTCCTTTATACCCCATTTTTTGCATAATTTGATACCCTTTTCCATATTGATCGGTTTGAATTTTTATGTGTTGTAATCTTTCCACGGGATTATTTGAAGTGTCTTCCTCTTTGTAGAGCCATTGTAGTACTTCATTGTCCTCCTTTTCTAGGGCAGATTTGTCACTTTCTCATATAAAATGAGAGTTATATTTATGAGGTGGATGAGCACTTGATCATTTTCCATGTGACCTAGGAGAGGTTGGTAAATCAAACAGGGAAACAAAATATTCCCCCACTCCTTTGGAGTTGATTCTACATTTTTTTTCAAAGTTATGCATCATTTCATTCATCTTTTGATATTGATCCTTCTTGGCTTGTTCTCTCTCCTCCTTGGAAGGTTTCAAAATTTCCATATTCAATGTAGAAGTCTTAATTGAATTATCATGTGAATTTTTACCCTCATAACTCATCTTTTCCTTTCCCTTAGTTGATGTAGTTGAGTTAGTTTGATTAGGGTTTGAGGTGGATGTAGCATTTGATGTCAACTTCGAACTTTCCTGTTTATGTTCTTCATTAGTGATATTAGGGATGACTCCTTCCCTATTGTGAGGAATAAATAATTCATGACTTGGCTTCAATGTGTTGCAATATTGAAAGGGATTAGAATCTCCTCCAATTGTGATCTCTTCACCCATGTGTGGGAACTTTATGCATTGATGATAGGTGGAAGGTACTGTTTGCATATCATGAATCCAAGGTCTTCCCAATAAGATATTATAAGTTAATTTCATGTCAAGAACTTGACATATGGTGTCTTTTTTGATAGGTTCCACTTGAATAGGTAAAAAAATCATGCCTTTTGAAGACCTTTCTTCCTCATCATAAGCCTTAATGGTAATTTTCTTTTTGGGATCAATGGATGATTCGAATATCACTAAAGACTTGACAAGGTTCAATGTGCAAATATTAAGACCGGCTCCTTCATCAATGAGAAATCTCTTAACCCTATGCCTTTGGATTAACACTTCTATATGCAAGGGCAAATTTTGAGGGTGGGTAATAGACATATCATCTTGTTCGGAGAATGAAAGACAATGAGGAGCTATGAGATGTCCTACCATATTTTGAAACTTATCTTCCTCCAAGGTTATAGGAATATTAGTCTCCTCTAGGGATTTTTCCAAGAGCTCTTTGTGATTATGAGATAGTTTCAATAACTCCAAGTTAGAGATTTGTGCAATTGATCCACCAAACTATAAGGCTTTATTGAAGAAGATGTTGGTTTAACCAAAGTAGTTGTTGGAGTAAGACCAAAATTTTTAGGGGCACTTCCTTGTAGGGTAACTCTTGCTGCTTGCCCCCTAGTTACAACATTAGAGGTCTCTTGGTTAGGTTTTTCTTTCATTACCACAACATTGATAGTACTATCATGTCCGAATAGGGCATTAATAGTATTGTCATAGCTATGGGAAAATTTTACATTGTTGTTGCTTCTCAAATTGTTGCCATTGTTCCCTCCATTGTGAGAATTGGAAGATTCACCCTTTTCATGTTTGTAGAAATGAGTTTTAAATTCCATGTGGTCTTCATTATTTTGAGGTCCTTCTACCTTAATCACACCATTTTAAATTAGATCTTGCATAGCATGTCTTAAACGCATGCAATCATTTGTTTTATGTCCTTGATTCCTGTGGTATTCACAACGACTAGACTCACTCCACCATGTAGGTTTGATTTGTGGTTCATATGGTTGAGACCTAGGTAAGTCAATAATATTATTAGAAATAAGGGTTCTCAATGCCTTCTCAAGTGGTTCACCCAAAGGTGTGAATGTCCTTTTAGGATCTAGTGTAAAGAATGGCTTAGGCTTGTTAGCCCCTTGGTTGTTCCCAGCGTTATTATTGTTGGTATTGTTGTTGAAAGGTACTTTGGCTTCTTGAGTCACATTGTTAGCTTGATCGGATCCTCTTGTAAGGTTAAAAGGTGTGGCATTCAAATTATTTGCCTCTACAACTCCATCATTGACCATTCCTTTGTTGTTATTCCTCATCCAAAACCGGTTATTGTTAGGATGATTTTTATTTTGATTGTTATTGGAGGTATTTTTGTTGTTATTTTTATAAAGCTTAAGTTCTCCACTTTAATCAATACCTCTTCCATGGTAACCCTATTCTTAATTAGGTCTTGGAAAGACCTAGGACATTGTAACCTTAATTGGTAGTTCATGTCATTAGTCAAGCTATTAATAAAGATATCCATCTTCTATTTTTTCAGATACACTTTGAGGGTATCTAGCAAATACCGCTCTCCATCATTGTAAGAAAATTAGGAATCCTTCTCCATCTCATTGTCGTGTATTACATAAATTTATCATTGTAACCTCATGTTAGAGATTGTAGGAATAATGATTCACAAATTTGGAGGATAATTCTTCAAAAGTTCAGATGCCGGAGGGTATTTGTTGGAGATTTGCTTCTGTGCAAATTGTTGATTGTATGTTTTTCATTGATGACAACATATAATATACAACAGTGTCCTATAAGAAATTATCAGTACATATGTTTTGGAGCCTTACGTGTTTATTTCCATGGTGTAGACATATTCTGGTTTCTATGTGCATTCACGTAGAGTCAGATATGCAGTTTTAGTTGAGTTATGTTAGTCTGTTTTGACAGTTACAGTGACTGAAGATTATCTGTGAAGAGCCAACGTAATTACATTATTTCTTGAGTTGCGCCTATCTTCAGGATATGCATGTTTGTATTCATGTTTAGTTATGAGTTAATGACAATTATCTAAAGGTGCTAATCATGTTCTAACAGAAGCGGAATGATTGAGTCAATTTGGTAGAGCTGACTATGTGAAGCATCATGTCTATTTAGTTTGAGTTGCATGGTTCTAATCAGGTTGCGTGCTTGATTTGGCTGACTAAAGAAATATTGAAGGGACTCCTAAAGTTGAATAAGATCATATATTTTGGGTAAGATACTTATAGTAGTTCATTTTGTTAATGCTAAGTGTGAATGATAAGAGAAGAGACAAAAAAAGTACAGAACAGAATGTCCGTTGTTTTGGGACAGTAGAGAAATTTCATTCATCAAGAAGATCTATGTGAAGAAGAAGTGAAAGCATACAAAACACTGGAACTAATCAAGACAATAGGTCTACTCCAACAATTCATTTATCAAATATAACACATATCTATTTTACTGAAGGTTGCAGCCTTCATCATTTTAGCAGTGAGCTTTTTGGATAGTGAGTCCTCACCCCTAACAGGGTTATTTGTAAAAGAATCCTACCAGAGTCAGACCCTTAACCAGGTCACTGTACTTATTGCATTGTAAATAAAAAATCCTAACAGGGTTGCAAGATCTCCTAATAGGGATAATTATACTCAAGTACATTTCTTTGTGGGTGCTAATTCCCACCAGGGTTGTTACCTATTTGGTTTTATCGTAACCAAAATTGTTGTGTACTATCTTGTGTTCTCTGAATGTGTTAATGATTAATGTTTTTCTGTAATTAATTGAAGAAAAGAATTTAATTAGCTGATAACTGATTCACCCCCCTTCCCAGTTATCCCTTGGGACTATTCCAACAATTGGTATCAAAGCCAAGTGCCTTAGAGAGAAAGCCTAACAACTTAAGGTAGATCAAATGGCGTACTTCAGGAAAGAGATTCCTAAGTTTGATGGAGAGAACTATCTTGACTAGAAGAACAAAATGATAACACATCTTTAGTGCATTGGTTTTGAGATCTATAAGATTGCTACTCATGAAATTGATGTTCCCACCTTGAAAGACCTTACAGAAGAAGACTCTACAAATAAACAAAAAGAAGTATTCACTCAAAATGCAATTGCTAAGGAGGCCCCAATTAGTTCCCTATTTGACAGTGAATTTTCTGAGATCAAGAAGGCAGAAAGAGAATATTCAATCTGGAAATACTTAGAAGATATGTTTGAAGGAGACATCCAAGCAAAGAATGCATGTAGAAAGACATGGAAGAAAAGATACAATAATTTAGAGATGCTACCTGAAGAAAACATCAGAGCTTACAATCAAAGAATTAATGAAGCAGTATCAGGCATCAGGAATAATGGTGGAGAAATTTTAGAGGATGATATAATGGACAAATTGATGACCACATTAACAACAGATTATGAAAGCAAGATTAATATCTTGGATGAAACCATGCAATTCTCAAAGGACTTCAAAAGAGAAACCATTATCAGAAAAATATCTGCATTTGAGATATCAAGATTAAAGAAAGAACCTAAAATGGAAATAGCTTTCAAAGCCTCAGTCCATGATAAGAAATCTTTAAGCATCTCTAATGAGAAGGAAGAAGTTGATACTGAACTAGAAGAAATCATTTCTATGATTGACAAGAAGGAAAGAAAAGGTAAAGGGAAATATGAAGGACGACTACCATTAAAATGTTTTTCATGCAACAAAGTTGGCCACTTTGCATCCAATTGTCCTACAAGAGTCAAAAAGTTTAGATCAAATTACAAGCCCAAATACACTAAGGAATGCTATCATGTTGAAGATGGTCTAACTGATAATGATTCAGGAGAAGATGAAATAGGATTTGTTTCCATTAAAGACATTGAGAAAATTATTGAGGAGATGGACATTGAAGATGAAAAATAAGCACAAGAGTTAGCATTAGTTTCCAAAGAAGACACCAGAACAGACTGGATCATAGACAATGGGTGTTCACATCACATGACAGGTGACAAAGATAGATTTGTACATCTAGATAAGTACAAAGGTGGCATGGTTAGATTTTGAGATAAAACTCCCAAACCTATCATAGGAAGAGGTTCTATTACCTTAGATGGAAAGAACAAAATAGATGATGTTCTTTATGTTGATGGTTTACATCACAACCTTCTAAGTGTTGGACAATTTATTGACAAAGGATATCAGTTGGAATTCAAAGACAACAAGTGCATCATTAACAACAAAGAAGGAGACATGATTGCATTAGGCTCAAAGACCAAAGGTAATGTCTTTCATCTTAACTTTGAAGTAATTTGTTTTGTTGCAAAAGTGGATGAAAGTTGACTATGGCACAAGAGACTTTGTCATATCAATTTTGACAACATAGTAAAGATAAGTAATATAAAGGTAGTAAGAGACCTCCCTAGTATTGCAAGACCAGTTGATACTATGTGCAAGGAATGTGTGATGGGGAAGCATGTGAGGACCTCATTCAAAAGTAAACATAACTCTACAGAGAAAAAATTAGATCTGATACATACAGACCTATGTGGACCTACTCAAACAAGATCATACTATGGAGAAAGGTATTTTATTTTGTTTGTTGATGATTTCTCAAGGATGATGTGGGTTGCATTCTTAAAAGAAAAATCTGAAGCTTTTGAGAAGTTCAAAGTATTCAAAGCTAAGGTTGAAAATGAATCTAGATTAAAGATAAAATGTCTGAGATCAGATAGAGGAGGAGAATTCACCTCTGACCAGTTTTATGATTACTGCGAAGAACATGGAATCAAAAGAGAGTTAAGTGCACCTAGAACCCCTCAGTTGAATGGGATAGCAGAAAGAAGGAACATGATAATACTTGACACAACACACACTATCATGATTGAAGGAAAGGTTTCTCATACCTATTGGAGAGATGTGGTCAATACAACAATCTATACTATCAATAGAATCCAATTAAGGCCAGGTGCAGACAAGACACCTTATGAACTTTGGTTTGGTAATGTACCCACTATGAAATACTTCACAATCTTTGGAAGCAAGTGCTACATCAAGAGAGATGAAAGTATTGGAAAGTTTGATGCTAGAAGCGATGAAGGTATTTTTCTTGGTTACTCTACTAAAAGAAAAGCCTATAGATTTTTTAATCTAAGATTGAAGAAGATCATTTAAAGTAATCATGTAAAGATTGATGAGATGTTTATGATTCAAGAAAGATACTATGAATGTGCTCCCATGATTGAAGATGAACCAAGACCTTTCAGTAAGGACACAATTATTGAAGAAATTTTTGACTGTATTGATGTTCCATGCAACAATCCTGAACCAAGTCAAGAAGAATCACATATTATAGATGAGAGTGTCACTCCTAAAAACTCAAAATACACATCTAAATAACACTCTAAGGAAGACATCATTGGAGATCAAAGCACTAAATTCTTGGCAAGATCCAGAGAAAAAGGTTCAACCATTGATGAAGAGGTATGCTTACTTTCTCAGTTTGAACGCTTAAGTGTTGAAGATGCATGCAATGATTCAGATTGGAAAAGTGCTATGCAAGAAGAATTGGATCATATAATCAAGAATGATACATGGGAACTGATCCCTATACCTCATGACAAGAATGTGAATGGAACAAAGTGGATATTCAAGAATAAGATGAATGAAGAAGGTACAGTGGTAAGAAAAAAAGCAAGACTGGTATGTAAAGGATATGCGTAGAGAGAGGGAATAGACTACACTGATACATTTTCCCCTATGAGCAGACTGGAAGCTATCAAGTTGTTTTTGGCCTATGCAACATTCAAGAACTTTAAAGTATATCATATGGATGTCAAGTCAACTTTTCTGAACGGTGACTTGAAGGAATAAGTTTACATAGAATAGCCTGAAGGATTTAATCTATCAGACAAACCATACATGGTATGCATACTAAAGAAAGCACTTTATGGACTTAAACAAGCCCCAAGAGCATGGTATGAGAGACTTGATGGCTACTTAAGAAAGATAGGATTTAGAAAAGGAGCAGTAGATTGTAACTTATTCATAAGAGAGACATATGAAGGATTACTACTTGTTGCTATATTTGTTGATGACATTATCTTTGGAGGTAACGACAAGCTTAGTGTAGAATTTTCCAAAGAGATGCAAAGTGAGTTTGAAATGAGCATGATTGGACCTATCAAATATTTTTTGGGATTGAATGTAAAACAAACAGACAAAGGCATATTTATAAATCAGTCTATGTATGTGAAGGAGATATTAAAGAATTTCAAAATGGAATATGGAAAACTAGTAAACACCCCCATGATAATAGGAAGCAATCTTTCTAAAGATGATGATTCCACAAAAGTTGACAAGACACTATACAAGTCTATGATTGGAAAACTCATATATCTTACTCAATATAGACCAGATATTTCCAATGCAGTTGGCATTGTTGGAAGATTTGTAGCTAAATCTAAACAAAATCACCTAATGGAAATAAAAAGAATATTCAGATACTTAAAGGGGACTATAGACTATGGTTAATGGTATCCTAACTCAGAGAACATACAACTTCATGTGTATATAGATGCAGATTGGGCAGGTTGTGTTGATGACAGGAAGAGTACCTCAGGAGGAGCAGTATTTCTTAGAGATAGGTTGGTTACTTGGACAAGAAAGAAGAAAAATTGTATCTCTCAGTTGACAACATAAGCTAAGTATGTTGCAGCAGCACTGAATTGTTCAACAATGGTTTGGATCAAATAGATGATTAAAGACATTGGTATTCAAATTTATTAACCTATTGTTATTCATTGTGATAACACTAGCACTATCAATATGTCAAAGAACCCTGTGATGCATACAAAGACAAAACACATTGAGATCAAATATAAATTTCTAAGAGAAAAAGTTGCAGACAGAGAAGTAAAGTTGGATTATGTGAACACTAAAGAACAGCTAGTAGACATTTTTACAAAACCTTTATCAAAAGATACTTTTGAGTATCTCAGGGAGAATCTCAGAGTAATTCCCTTTCCTAAGTCAAATTAGAATTTTTAGCAAAGAACATCAGTCCTTAGTGACTAATGAATGGTTGACTACTCTACTTCTGGAGTAGTACCTATGCTTCATGATGTTTGGCACCCTTTTCCATTGATGTCAAGGGGGGAGTATTAGTAAGGGGGAGTATATAATCATGAAAATAAAAGCACAGTCAGAAGAGTAGCAGTAGTAAACAAGAACCCTTGATGAGGATATTGAGAAGATTGTAAAAAGGAGGATACTTTGGGTTGATGGTGTTTTTCATATCATATGTTTCTATCAATGTCAAAGAGGGAGATTGTTGGAGATTTGCTTTTGTGCAAATTGTTGATTGTATGTTTGTCATTGATGACAACATATAATATACAACAGTGTCCTATAAGCAATTATTAGTATAGATGTTTTGGAGCCTTGCATTTTTATTTCCATGGTGTACACATGTTCTGGTTGCTATGTGCATTCACACAGAGTCAGATATGCAGTTTCAGTTGAGTTATGTTAGTTTGTTTTAAAAGTTACAGTGACTGAAGATTATCTATGAAGAGATGAAATAATTACATTGTTTCTTGAGTTGCGCCTATCTTCGGGATATGTGTGTTTGTATTAATTTTTAGTTATGAGTTAACAGTAATTATCTAAAGGTTCTAGTCATGTTCTAACAGAAGCAGAATGATTGAGTCAATTTGGTAGAGCCGACTATGTGAAGCGTTGCGTCTATTCAGTTTGAGTTGCATGGTTCTAATCAGCTTGCGTGCTTGATTTGGCTGACTAAAGAAATATTGAAGGGACTCCTAAATCTAACTAAGATCACATATTTTGGGGAAGATACTTATAGTAGTTCATTTGGTGAATGCTAAGTGTGAATGATAAGAGAAGAGACAGAAAAAGTACAGAATAGAATGTGCATTGTTTTGGGACAATAGAGACATTTCATTCATCAAGAAAAGATCTATGTGAAGAAGAAGTGAAAGCATACAACACACTGGAACTAATGAAGATAACAGGTCTACTCAAAAAATTCATTTATCAGATATAGTGCATATCTGTTTTACTGAAAGTTGCAGCCTTCATCATTTTAGCAATGAGCTTTTTGGACAATGAGTCCTCACCCCTAACAGGGTTATTTGTAAAATAATCCTAATAGGGTCAGACCCTAAAACAGGTCATTGTACTTATTTCATTGTAAAGAAAAACTCCTAACAGGGTTGTAAGATCTCCTAACAGGGATAATTATACTCAAGTACAGTTCTCTGTGGGTGCTAATTCCCACCGGGGTTTTTACCTATTTGGTTTCCTCGTAACCAAAATTGTTGTGTACTATCTTGTGTTCTCTAAATGTATTAATGATTAATGTTGTTCTGTAATTAATTGAAGAAAATAATTAAACTAGCTAATAACTGATTCACCCCCCCTCTCAGTTATCCCTTGGGACTATTCCAATAGTAACTTGGAAAACCACTCCATTGCCATGCCTCCTAAACTCCTAGGAAACAAACTCATTAAATACATTGTATCATGCATAAAATCAAGGCTTAATGCACAAAATTCCATCAAATGATCTTGGGGTTTGGATTCTCCTTCATACTTATCATATTTAGGAAAACCAACATTATTTGGGAATGGGACCATAATTAGGGTTTTATCAAATGGAAAAGGACACAAAGCTTCAATGGAAAAGGGTTTAGGACCCCCGCTTTGTTTCATTATGTCCAATTAAATTTGGAATAATTTAAATTTTTTATTCATGACATCAATAGGATTTTCCTTGACTTCTTTTTGTTTGAGTTGAGTGACATCATAGTCATGAGGGAGTTTGAGACCCGCTTGAGCCAGGTCTAAAATGTACTTCTCCCTATCTCTATCCAACATTTTCTCCATGAGTCTCATGAAGAATGGGCTTTGAATGGATTCATTAACCTTGTCATCAGTTGATTATTCATCATTAGGGTCAACATTGCCCCCATTGTTGTTGTTATTTAACCCTTGGTTATTAGGGTCCATTCCTCCTCGATTATTGTTATTGTTCAACCCTTGGTTATTAGGGTCAATTCCTCCTCCATTGTTGTTATTTTTATCAACCACACCACCTCCACTATTATTCATATCCTTATTAGCATGGTTTATTTGATCAGGGTCCATGTTTCCAAATGGGAAAGACATAGTTGGTTCCTCTTCTCTTATAGGTTCTTGTGTTGGTCTTGAAGAAGTAAACGTGTTGCTTGGAAAAGGAAGCTCCTGCCTTAGATATGAACTGTTTGATTGCAAGGTGTTTTTAATATAGTGAGATTGAGTAAAAGCTGACATGGACATGAATTGCATTAAATTTTTTGGCTTTCTCACTTACGTTGATCAATCCGTTATGATTTTTTTGCAAAATATCCAAAACTAGGGATTCTGACCAGTTTGAACTTATGAAAAGATGGAAAACCCAAAAGGGTACTCAAGAATGAAATCCAATTTTCTCCAAGACTTTGAGAAATATCAAATATTTTCCCCTCTTTGTTTTTGGGTGTCGCTTGCCCATGTGTAGGCATGACTTAACTGTTAATAGGCATTGACTGGAATTTTTGTAGGCGACACTCTGCAGTTGAGCAGGCAGCTTTTGCCTGTTGATAGGCATTGTTTAAAAGTTTCCAGGCATCACTTTCCAGTGCCTTAAGCGGTATTTAATTGCTAACAGGAGTCGTTTAAAATGTCACAGGTGTGACTTTTCTGTTTATAGGCATCATTTAATTGTTCACAGGAGGCACTTTGCAGATCCAGATTGTTTGTCTTAGAATTTTTGATTTTTTTTAAATTTTTAAAGTTCTGATCAGATCTGCAGAATATTCTTGCTTGAAAATTGAAATACAAACGCAACACAAACTTCAATTTTGCATCATGTCACTAAAACAAAAGTAAATGTGTATGTTCTTGGTCATTTTAACAAGGGTAACACAAGAATATCTTCCACACAATCTACCAAAAGTCAAATTTGGATTTTAAACACTTGGCGCTAAAAGGTAGGCTTGCTACTTATTTGGGATTTAATGATCACCTCCATTGTAAATTATGCCAAATTCTTTTACCCCCTTGCGGGCTTCCCACATGCACAAAAGTACAATTTTGTGCAATCTTGAAGGAATACTTGAGGAAGTGAAGAAACTTGCACACAATTTAGTCACCTTCCCATTAAGGAAGAATGCATTTATTTATAGTGGGTCAGATAGTATCACGAAAAAAGTGATTGTCTCCCACTTTGTGTCATTCCCTCTCATCGTCCTCGTAAGGAAATTCTCGGGAGGCAGGCCCTCTAAAGCTCTAATTTAACTAGCATATATAGGAAAGCAAGAAATCAAACTTAGTTCAACAAGTTTAGGAATTTGATTCAATTAAAAAGTGAAGAGCATATCCCTATTGTTGTTCCTTGTTCCAAACACTTCAAACACTTAGTTCTTTTTCAACCTCATAACAAAGAGGTTCTTAGAATGTGGTTAATTTCCTCCCTTTCTTTCTACCACCTCAAATGCAACATGTTTGGATTTTTGATTAACTTGTAAGAATTTGAGAGCATATGCCTAATGCTTTGTTCAAGATGGACAATAACAGGGTTTTCCCTATTTAGACTAGTTTAAATGAAATGCCACAATTAAGGGAAAATAAGTTTGATAAGAAAAATACCTCTTTCAAAGCTAGCAATGGCTAGGAGCTTTTTTCTTTTCTTTTTGTGCTTGTTTATCTTACTCACCTAGTGGCGATAGTTCCCACTCTGGCTCAACCAACAAGTTAGTCAACACAAAAGAAAAAGTGAAGAAAAACTTGCAAAACAAAAATGTGAATAAGTTATTTTGATAAAATTTGCAAAAATCAACTTTTAAGAACTTAAAGCATCAAATCAATTGAGAATGGGAAATTTCTTCTTGTATGCACTACTAACTTTTATGTAATGCTCATACAAGTGTTCTTATAACTCTAAACTTGCCAAGATATTATCACTATGAAAATCTTTAGAGTATTTTTTTAAGGCTCTTACCTCTTTGCTTTCCTTTTTAACCCTGAGTTTAGGCTTCTGCACTTTCAGACGCTTGCTCATCTACAGAAAAAAAAACATAGACAAAGAGTTAAAAAAAATTGAATTTAATGATTAATTAGTAAAAGAACACAGAAAGCAGCAGGTGGCATTTAAGATTTAGCAAATGTCATTTAACTATTTCTAAACATTATTTAAAACAACACAAGTGTGAATTTCCAGTGACGTAAGCATTATTTAAATGCTGCTAGGCATAAAACTTTAAATCATAGGCATTACAAAGGCTGTAAATTGCATAAAATAAAAGCTAATAGGTGTCAAAGAACAGTTTGTAGGTGGATTTTCTTGAGTCACAAATGACACTTTACGCTCACAGGTGTGACAATTTATTTCACGTGGCAGAGGAATGAAGACATAATTACAAGGAATTCTGCAGACGTGATTTATCTTCTGTCGGGTCATTGAATACTTTGTAGGTGTCATTTCACCTGTAATCTACAAAATTTGTACAAAGATGATGAAAAACACATACAAAACTTTGAAAAATGATGAATCAGAGGCCTAAAGCCCCACAGTGGGCGTCATTTGTGTGTGAATAAAGTGCACCTTCATGAGATTAGTTTATTTAGCTACAATTCTATGGAAAAATATAAACAATTTAAGCTAAAGAATTGTAAGTAAATCAATAATCATCTCATGGTTCTCTAACTAGTATGCTAGTAAAGCTCTC
>MU228109.1:3049868-3067455 GCA_018584345.1 Thuja plicata
TTAAGCTAAAGAATTGTAAGTAAATCAATAATCATCTCATGGTTCTCTAACTAGTATGCTAGTAAAGCTCTCAGCCTTAATCTCTACTAGTGACAATCCTAGAATGAGAAATTAATAACAAAATATGCCTAAATGTAACTCAATTATCTCAAATGATGATAATGTTGGATCCAAATGCAATCAAAATGATCTCCATAATGCTGATATGCTATGATAATCTCTCAATTATGCTTAATTTTTCTATAAAAATGGCTATAAGTTTGATGCTTTGCATTCGAATTTCTAAGATATGATTATGCTTAAAAATGGCTAGTATTTATAGAAAATTTGCAAGTGTATGGGGTAGAGTTACTTGATCATGATTAAGCCTTGATTGAGTGAAAGAATTTGAGATGGTTTCAAATGGGGAGACACTTTAAATGGTTGTCTCAAAGGTTTGGACAAAGGGACAAATTTGAGTGATTGAGATTCAAAGTTGAAAATGAGTGATTGAGATTTAAATTTAGGAGTGATCCATGTGCTTTGTGTTCTCAATTCCCATTGGTTGCTCAAATTCATGTTGAAATATATTAGGATTATTTAATTCAATCAATTAATTAAATTAGCCATGTAAGGATGAATAGGTTCAATTTGATTTTTGATTTAAAACTATACAATTAATAGATTAAAATAAATTATATAATTTTGATTGATCCTTTTAGGCTTATATTTGATTATTTGATGTCATGGTTAATTAACCCTTTGATTTAATTTGATTTTGTCCACTTTGATTGACAAATGTCCATTTGAGTTTATTTTGATCCATTTTGATGAAAATTAGAGCATTTAGCTGAGATTTGCAGATTTGAATGATTCTAGGACACCTGCCCATTTTTTAGGTTTCTACACTATCTCTAAATTGCCAGCAAGGTATTGATTGTGTCTTGTGTTAACCATGAAAGCTGGGTCTCAACTTCATGAAATATTTTCCAATAGTGTCAATAGGATCTCAAATTGACCAAGTAAGTGTGTCCAAGTAGTGAAAGAGTGTTTGTGTTTATTTTGAGTGAATGAATTCAACGTTAGAGGGTTAGAATACCCTAATAGTGAGCTGGGAATCAAGAGGTTTTGATAATTGAAAAGACCAGTACACGTTTTAGGACTAATTGTGAGAATCCAAAAGGACGTTTAAGGTAGACTTCTAAGAAAATTGTGAAACAACGACAGATGAACCAGCAAGAGAAACATGACCATGCTGAAGAGCCAAAAGAGTATCCAGAAATAATAAGTTTCTCTGAGTGGCACGTGTGCAAGTACCCACTATCCCAGATGTGACTCCCTAAATTTGAGTTGTATTATACCATATGCGAGCTTATGCAGACTGAATGCGAGCTTTTAAATGCAGGATGCGAGCAAATTTCCTGCATGTGAGCTAGGAATGACCAAAAGTGAGCAAGTTCCCTAGATGCAAGATAATGCAACTAGATGCAACCTAGGAATGACCATATGCGAGCCTCTGATGGTTTTTCAAATTTTTGTCAGTTTTGTCTCGAAGTACGTGAAATTTTTTCTGACATCAGAGTTTGTCTGAGACTTTCCAGAGGGTTTTAAACAACATGTATGTTAGGGAATGAAATTTATTGCTTGTTTTGAGGAATTCATCTTTTTAGTGAGCTTTTAGGACACATCAAGTAATGTTTCTTATTTAAGGGGATCACACACTTCCCTATTCCCTAGATTCTAGGTATAGAGTGAAAATATTTTCTCATAAACTTAGGTATACAGTCACATGCTAATCAGAATACGACCATCACCAAGCACACAATGACTCCAGTCATGATGCCGTATTAGCTGACTACAAATGCAAGTGAGGGAACAAAATGATGAGTATCTTGGGGAAATTACTATTTTCCTTGCAAAAAGATTATCACCCTTTCGGGGATAAATCGGGTAGTTTGACTACAAATGTTGTTTAATTTTAGGAATCTGTTCACAATTGTTCCCCATAGAATTGCACAAGGAAAAATTGAGGCATATAGCCCTATGAGTACTCAAATGTGTGTAGTCTTGCAAGAAAGATTCAAGTGGCTCCTCTCTATACACACTCAAGAATGTTCAAGGAATGATGTCAAAATTTCAGGAACAAAACTGACTACATCTTTCGAGGCTTTGGCCTACAAGGAAGCATATTATTTATAGTGAGTTAGAAGGGTTGGCGTAAAACCTGTCCTCACTTGGGTCATCTCGGGAGATTTTTTCCTCAACCTTCAGGCCCTCTAATTTTTTGAAGTAAAATGACAAAGGATTGGTGACTTAGGAGTCTATTTCTGATTCTTCATGAGAAGAAGCTCTCCTATTCCATGCTGTTTTCTCCCACAAACACACAAAACATGTTCATTTTCCTCAAAATTTATAACTCAAAACTCAATCCCCCATGATGAGTCTTTGATTTTCCAACTTGGGAAAATGAGAAAATCCTCTAGTGAGACTAAGTAATGTGTTTAAATTTTATTTTTGAATTCCTATTGTAAGAAAGAACAAAGCATGTGAAAGCAAATTTTGTCTTGTTCAATTTCCCAAATTTAAGATGATTTGCTTGTTCAATTACTCTCTCAAAATTAGAAAATTTGCTTTGTTCATTTTCCCACAAATTTAGTGATTTGCTTGTTCAATTACTATCTAGAAAATTAGAAAATTTTCTGTTTCAATTTTTCCACTCTTAGTGAATAGCTTGTTCAATTACTCTCAAACTTTAGGCAATTTGTTTGCTTGTTCATTTCCATAAAATTCTCATCAAGTTTTAAATTGACTTTTGAGTTTCTGATTTTCCTTGAAGGAAAAGAGCATAATCCTCTGGTCAATTTACCAAATGATGGAAAATGTTCTTTAGTTTGAAATATTAGAAAAATAAAAGTCAAGTTGATCAATTTGGCAAGCTGCAACCCATAAGCTAGTAGTTGCTTTCCAACTTTTTCACAAAAAGTCTCTAACAGAAACCTGCAAACAAATGTTATGCTATTCAAAACATAGAAACATGCATGGTTAAAATATTAGTGGTTATACTTTTAAATTTAAATTCAACCAACCAAATGTGAATGCCTTTACATGATATGATCCTAGAATTCTTGTATGCGATTACCTCTCCTGAATGCGAGCTTTTACACTAAAGGCGATACAAGATTTACCTAATGTGAGCTTTCCCTAGATGCGATTCAGGATCTACTAGATGTGATGACATAAATATGGGATGTGATGCTATTTCCTGAATGTGAGCTTTGGCAACTAAAGGCGACTCTAGACCTGAAAACAAAGAACACAAATTAGCCAAAAAGAAGTTAAAAATGAGGAGCAATACGGGGATTTGCCCCATGGTGGGCACCAAAAATGTGTGTGTATTTTGTGGATCTGCAAGTTGCAACAAAACACTTAAACATGTCATTGCATTAGTGAGATAAACATGAAATAACAAAGGAAAAACACATATACATCACTAAAATTGAAATATTACTCCCTATCTAAGAAGAGTATGAAATATGCTATAATTTGCCCTCAGATTATGCATAAATTAGTGACACATTCATGCTTAGAATGGAAGATTTTAAGAATGCAAGCTAAATTGTAATGCAAAGTTCTTTTTAGGTGCTCGAAATGAAAGATTATAACAATTCTAAGAATTTGAGCTAAAATACATTTAGAAATTAGAACAACATAAGTTTGCAAATGAAATTCTAAAATTAGGGGCAGCATAAGGATGCTTTCAAATTCTAATATTAAGGGCCCATTGAGTTCAAAATTTATTCCTTTTATAGAAGAATTTGAGGAATGAGAGGTCAAGATTGAGTTGTGAGAAGAGGTAGAGATTGAATCCTTGGTGATCCATGTGAGATGATCCAAGTGATTTGACTCTTATTGGCGAATGGATTGACTTTCCATTTTGCAAGTGAGGAGTTGTAATTAGGGAATTTATTTAATTCCTTTTAATTAATTACCTTAGCCATATATTTAATTGATTTGATTTGATTTAATTGGCTAAGGCAATTAATGTAAATTAGTGATAAGATCACTTTGATTTTTATGAAATTAAATTTGATTTAAATGAATTATGCTAATTAATTGAAGAATTGTCTTGACATAATTAGGGGTATGATCAAACTTAGGGCAAATAGGGTCTCTGGTCATAGTATACCAAATTAGGGTGGTTACAGGGAACATATATTTTTGTTATTATTTAATTTCCTTTCAAAACCAAAAAGAACATGAACATAGATATGATTCTTTAATCAATATATACACAATATATATGTTAAAGCCATAAGAGTAAGTAATATAAAAGGAACAATTAAGGATTTTAATAAAACCATGCAATTGATGCAAATAAGGGAAATATATTAAATTTAATATTAATTATTATTCAAGAGAATTTTCAAGCATGCAATTAACTCTTGGTTTTCTCTTCCTCCATGCAGATCTAGATCTAGGGTTTTGGAAAGGAACCTGGTAAGGGTGTGTTTTCTTCTTTCCAAGGTAATGTTACTCCAAATGAGCTTTGAAGGTTGTCATTAGTATCCAAGTACTCAAATGAGCAGTCGGTAATAGAGTCACAGAAAAGACCAGTCGGTATAATCATCGAAGTGTAGAGTTAATCGAGAGCACTGATCACACGCAGAGTTAACCGAGTGCAGTGATTACCAAGTAGACAGACTCTACCGAGCAGTATTCTACACCGAGTACACAAGATAACCAAGATACACAACATAAATGAGACACACAGAGAACACCGAGCACTGAGAGACAAAATTTATTGAGTGGACCAGTGACGACATATAAAAGTTTGTAATGGCACATCAATCTAGGTAACAAAATTTTTCCCGACCTAGATAACAGTTTACAATGATCAAGGAGAACATTAATTATGGATTCACAACATTAATTTTTTATTTCTCCTATGTTTAGATGATCAAGGTAAATTTTGTACACCATTGATCTTAGGTTTTGTAAGTTATTGTAAAACCCTAATTAGGTCAAGGAGTTTTATATATGTAAGCTACTATGTTATTTTGTATTGTATGTTGATCAAGTAGCTGCCATACTACGAACATCAAAGTTTAGACAAGGTTTTTAGGACAATGATTACATTGCAAAATTAAGTTTTTAGAATAGAGGCAAGGCTACCGAGAAGAACATAATAGAAGGTATTATCATTCACATTAAAGTGATAGATTTTATTGCACTTAAAGGATCTGTATCAACAATATAGAGATTGTATTTCATTCAGATCACACAATCTTGTTACTCTCTAACCATTGTAACAATTCTGAAATCTCCTAATAGAGTAGACTTAACTGTCTTTGTAAAAATCTCTTAACAGAGTGCACACATACATTGTGTTGCTAAATCCTCTCACAAGGTAGATCTAATCGATCTTATTGTTACTCCTAATAGGGTAAGATCACCAAAAGTGATCAATCTTTGTAAGCTTTAACAGGCTACTTTATTTACCGTAGAAGTGAAGTTTTGTGGGTCTCATCCCCACTGTAGTTTTTACCTTCTAACATGGGTTTTCTGCGATACCAAATATTAGTGTCATGAGTATTAAAATTTGATGTATGTTTATTGTTAACTTTACATGCACTTACATTTTAGAATTAATATTACATGTTTGGTGTATGCATTCTACTCAGTTAGTTATTGCTAAACATTTGGCTACACAGATTTGTTTAAAAGTTTTTAAGGGTACTGATTCACCCCTCCCCTCTCAGTACACACCTCTCCATTATCCCAAAAATTGGTATTAGAGCTAGTTCTCTTATTTAGAAAGTTTAATCACTAAAGAGAAAAGATCTTATAATGGAAATGTATACACTTGATAAAACCATTGAAAATCAAAAGTTACAGTTACAGATCTATGTCGAACAATACAAAGAAGCCAAAGAGAAACTCAGGGATATATTGATTAAGAGAAAGGACATGGAACTTTGCTGTCATATGACTTATTATTAGGAAGAAGAGATTCATGACCCATTTGACACATCTAGATCTGAATCTGGTAGCATAACTGATGCATCTAAAGGAATCATATCAAAGCTATCTGAGAGAAATCAACAACTTACTGAACAAGTGAAAGAACTACAGATCAGTCAAGATACACAAATGGTTAGAATGGTTGAAGTCTTGAATGATGATAAGAAAGATGAACAAGATAGAAACATGGTTGTTGATGACAGAAGGAAAATGACAGAAAAGTTACAAGAAAAAGAATCTGAGATATTGAGACTTACTGAACATTACTTTGAGATCACCAATCAAGTGGTTTTTATGAATCATGCGGCAAAATGAGTGAATATTGATCTTTCTATAAAACTAGAAGATATTGGTGTATTGAAAGAAGAGAATGAAAAAATGAGAAATGCGTTAAAGATTCTACAAAAACATAATGAAGTGATTAAGAGATCTGAAGACAGTACTAAGAGAATGGATGAATTTTTGAACTATCAAAGAAGACTGAACAACAATACTGGATTAGGGTATACCGAGCAAGGAGAATCATCAAATCAAGATCAACAAAGAAATGTGTATTCAAGTCCTAAGCCTAAGAAGCCCTCTTGCCATCATTTTGGAAAACCAAGCCAAACATCAAATGTTAGCAGGAGCATAGCAAAAGGTATTTCTAGAAACCCTCCTAAATTTAATGGAAAATTCTATAACTATAATAAGCATGGACATCAAGCACATGAATGCAGATCCAAGTTGAACAAACCACAGAAGAAACCATACATGGATAAATATTGTCAAAATTGCAACATGCATGGTCATACATCACAAGCATGCAAGAGTAACACAAAGAAAATCTGGAAGCCTAAAGGACAAGAAAAGGTAAATCAACCGAGAGGACAAGGTAATGCTTATGCTTGGGATTACAACACTTGGGGTAGTTTAACTGCATGTGGTAAATATGGGCATATAGCAGAAAATTGTATGAGACAATGGTGAACTAAGTCTAGGAATTGGTCAAACTCTGGTATGGCTTGTTCACACTGTCATAAGGTCAGTCACTTAAGCAGAGATTGTGCAGACATAATAAATAATTATGGAAATGGTAACACAATTGAAGAGATCACAAGGATAAAAAATTAGATATGGAGGAAAGCATCAAATGATAATGTAGGGCCAAGCACAATAGGTTGGTGACACCTCATCTGATGGATTAGGTGGTTCCATCATCTCCACCTGAGAAATACAAGTAGGTATGGAACTATGTTTTGCAAAAGCTATATCTTACATCAGTTCCTGTATTCATTGTCCAAATGCAAAATTAACATGAATTAAGATGCACTATGGTATTATATTTTTGATTACTATGATCTAGTCGAGTCGGTTAATTTGTACCAAGTTAGTAATGCCAGTCGATGAATATGTGAGAGACAACCAAGTTGTTAAGGTAGCTGAGCATTTGGTTCACTCACTGAGTTGGAGTATCCTTAGTATTAATTGTGTATATGTTTGTCTACCGAGTGGTTGGTAAAGAGCAATTATTGTGCCAACTAAAGTTATTTGGTATAAATTTATAGGTTGTGAAATCATTTGTTCACATAGTGATCAGAGAGCAGAGAAGAGAAATTGAAAGAAAAAAAATAGAAGAGAACTTTGAAGCATTTTGCAGAGTTTCTCAACTTATTTCAAGCAGTTGAAGGCTATAATGTGCACTCATTTGCACTTACTGAGTTATTTCAAGTAATTTTGTGTATGCCCTAAATAAAAATCAATGGCATCCTCATCTCTAACTATGAAGGAAAAGATATAAAAATAGAAGAAGGTAATTCTTGTTAAGAATTTCACTTGCACAGAGCCAAACTACAAGCTACATCCTTAGGTTGCAGCCCAACTCGATGACAAAGGTGTGTTCTCTATGATACCACCTAGGGTTCTATTAGTTCAAGATGTGCGAGCATACATTCACTGCAAGATCAGTGAAATAGGGTATTTTGAGGTTATATCAACTTACCAATCACTTTTCATAGATGGAAAGCTAAAGATGATCATAAGCATATGGAAGTAAAAGGGTTAACCAATGACCTAAATTTCCTGAAGGTATTTAGAATTGAATGGATATGCATGTTTTGATCTGAGTTCATGATGAAATGCTTTGGCTAGATGAGCCAAAAAACATCAGTAAAGATGTTATTCATGCAATAACTGGGTATCCTACAACAGATAAATATGAAGCCCTAAGGAACCTGCCCATAACCAATATTGAAAATATTATAGGAGCCGAGTGGGATGGTAGAGTTCTACAGATCAATTCCATTGGTGATCCTGAACTAAGGTTTGATGCTTATGTTATTGGATACAAGATCTTCTAGTCAAGCATACTAAACAATGTTGTGTGTGGAGCAGTTGACATTGCATACACGATTGTGAAGAAAGGTTTATAACTTGACCTGGTCGAGCTGTTACAGAGACAACTTGAAGAGAACATGAGAATAATTAGATCAGCCAGATCTAGCACATGTAAGTTTTGTTCTCTCCTATTATGTACATTTTTCTACCTCCAAAATTTTTTTCCCTCCGTCGGTAATGTGAAATGGAAGACAAATTGACCGATTACACTGCAAATTGGTGACCTTATTACAATTATAGGGAAAAATTTTGAACCTGTTATGAATAAGTATTTTGCTAAGTTCAAAGCTAGAATGGAAAAGAGATCCAAGATACCAATGTAGTTGGTAGAAAAATACAAAGATGAAATCTATTTTGTAGTTGACACTAATACAAATCTCATCAAATCAGTACAACCGAGGACAACATGGATACCTTCGATGGATTATGAATTAGACATTAACATATCTTCAGAAGCAACAAAGAAGTTTTTAAATGAACCAGTTGAAAAATATTCCATGCGATTTGGCACATATGACGAAGCCAAGACCAGAATATCAATTGGTCTACAAGTTGAAAAGATGGGTAGGAAGAAGACCAAAATTGTAAAGACTTTAAAAATAAAATTTACTATCACTGATGAAGAACCAGATAAGTTAGTTGATGACACTGAGGAGCAAACCTCAGTCAGTAAAGATGATAAACTCGAACAAGATGCTAATGCCACCGATTCTGATGAAGCACAAGTTAAGGAACCTAAGGCCAAAAAGGGAAAAGCCATAAAGACTGAGCCTCCACCAAGGAAAAGATCATAGTCGGTGACAATAGATTCACCACTTTTAAAGAAAAGAGTTGCTAAGATAACTAGGCCATCACCAAAATTCACCTATCAAACAAGGAAATTGAAAACCACAACACCAAGATAGAGAAAGAAATATGTGAGGAATAAGGATGACAAGGATGATTCTAATGACAATCCTGATCAATTTAAGGTTGTGTAGAAAAAATCACCACAAAATATTGATGAAATTGCAGAAGCAGTCATAACAATCGAATGGTTAGGACATCCTAAGGTGCATGCATATACAGATCTAACTATCAAGAATAAAGATAAAATTGAAGAAGCTATCATAGGTATGACGATCAACTTCAAAAAAGTCCATGTTGAATTTGCTACTTACATTCCCTCTAAATTATATGATAAGATATTAGCCTAATGGACATATGCACTCAACACTGAGAAATAGATGAGAGAGGTAGCTCTCACTCTAATTAAAGCTGATTGTACAGTAGAGAAAATAGATGATATTATATAGCAATATGCAAAAGCATTTCCTAAGAAAGCACAAATATTGAATATCCTACAAATAAATTTGAAGGAAGTGGATGCAGAGCACCAGAATATGGAACAAACTGATGAATCCACCTGAGGATACCTAGGAAGAAAAGAACATTGAGTCTACATTCAATACCGAGGGACATTGACTGAGTATAGAACCAATAAAAACTGATGATGCAATAGTTGACAATGTACTAGATGGTATTCCGACACTATTAAAAAATCTAGGACATCCAGAGATCACAATTAATGATATAACTGAAGGTGATCCTGATGATAAAGCTAAATAAGATGAGACAATCAAAGCTACCGAGACCATATATGAAAAATATACAATAGAGGTCACCCGAGCAATGGTACCAGGCAATCTTCCTATTGTAGTATAGGCTATAGATATAGAGAATGAAGCACAAAAGCCTACACCCGAGTAGGTTACAGACACAACTGAAGAAAAGGGTGCTACATAAGGTCCCGAGACCAAGCATAGTGGTGGGACAACACAAGGTGATGCACCTAAAGATACCACTGATGCAGCAGAAAAAGGTGAAGACAACACATAAACAATGACGATAGATACTTGTACTACTGAAACTAGGTTAGCTACCGAGGCACCTTCCAAGTCATCACACCGAGTGAGCCAACAAAGCAAGAAACTGAGAAAAAGGCTCAACTAGCATTAACACTATCTCCTTCATCAAGCACAAAAGAGAAGAAGAAGAAAAAGAATAAAGGGAGCAAGGGTCCTGTGACACTTGATGAAATCATTGAAATTCCTGATTGTGATCCATGGAAACTTGACCCTGATGCTTTGACAATGTATGGTGAACTATGCACCTGAAGAGTAGCACAAGATAAGCTGAGGCAAAAACGTAAAAGTGCACAAGTGCTAGAGATCACTAAGGAGATTCTAATGCAAGTTGTTCCATATGTGAACATAGATGAATCAGCCCCCATTCTTGATCAAATTTCATTTCTCACCGAGGCAATAAAAAGTCCAAATATTGATGTTGAGCAGAAATTGGAAGAGCGAGAAGAAAAGAAGATTCAGTATAAAGTTACTAAAAAGATTAGCTAGGTAGTGGCAGTAAACAAGGCAACTCTGTTAGAATTTGTAAACGGTTTAGAAAATCTTATATCTGAAGCCATTACAATTCTACAGCAGTTATGCACTTTAGATCACTTCACTACTGAGCTTAGTGAAAAGATGAAGACATTAGATAACAATCTGAAAGATAGTGCTACAAGTCTATCAACCAAGAAAAATGCATTACACCAAAGTTCTACATACACAATGGTTGAGAATTGATCTAAAAAAGGAAGAGGACAAAATCAGAGAATAGGTAATCGAGCTACATGCCATGTTACTACTGCATTTGGTTATGATGCAGAAACATGTGACATTGGCAAAGAACCTGATTTCTACCCTAGAACTATCAGTCACAGAAAGCATATATGATATGCATGCTCAGCTAAACCTAGAGCTATTGACCCTTGAGCATATAAAGGGAGAATGTGAGAAGCTAATAGAAAATCTTAACCAAGCCCATCCCAACATTTTTGACAAATTGTAAGTTTTATTCCTTTTGTAATTACTTTCAAAAAAGGGGGAAACATATCTATATATGTATAGTAAAGGGGAAACTATAATAAGGGGGATATATACATATACCAAGCATGAACAAAGGGGGAGTCACTAAGTACAGTAACTTGTATATGATAAGTTTTTGATACTAATGCAAAAGGGGGAGAATGTTACTCCAAATGAGCTTTGAAGGTTGTCATTAGTATCCAAGCACTCAAATAAACAGTTGGTAACAAAGTTACAGACAAGGCCAGTCGGTATAATCACCGAAGTGCAGAGTTAATTGAGAGAATTGATTAAGCGTAGATTTAATTGAGTAGGCAGACTTTACTGAGCAGTAGTCTACACCAAATACACAGTATAACCGAGGTATACAACATAACCAAGACACATAGAGAACACCGAGAACTGAGAGACAACATTTACTGAGTGGACCAGAGACCACATAGAATTTTGTAATGACACATCAATCTAGGTAACAAACTCTTTTCTGACCTAGATAACAGTTTACAATGATCGAGGAGAACATTAATTATGGATTCAAAACATTAATTGTTTATTTCTCCTATGTTTAGATGATCAAGGTAAATTTTGTATACCGTTGAACTTAGGGTTTGTAAGTTATTGTAAAACCCTAATTAGGTCAAAGAGTTTTATATATGTAAGCTACAATGTCATTTTGTATTGTATGTTGATCAAGTAATGTTCAAGTATGCGCCATACTACAGAAATCAGAGTTTAGACAAGGGTTTTAGGACAAGGATTACATTGCAAAATTAAGTTTTTCAGAATAGAGGCAAGGCTACTGAGAAGAACATAGCAGAAGGTATTATCATTCAAATTAAGGTGATATATTTTATTTCACTTAAATGATCTATTCAAAAATATAGATATTGTAATTCATTCAGCTCACACAATCTTGTTACTCTCTAACAATTGTAACAATCCTAAAATATTCTAACAGAGTAGACTTAACCGTCTTTGTAAAAATATCTTAACAAAGTGCACACAAATATTGTGTTTCTAAATCCTCTCATAAGGTAGATCTAATTGATCTTATTGTTATTCATAATAGGGTTAGATCACCAAAAGTGATTAATCTTTGTAAGCTTTATCATGATACTTTATTTACTATAGTAGTGAAGTTTTGTGGGTCTCATCCCCACCGCAGTTTTTACCTTCTAACAGGGGTTTTCTGCGATACCAAATATTAGTGTCATGTATATTCAAATTTGATGTATGTTTATTGTTTACTTTACATGTACTTACATTTTAGCATTGACATTACATGTTTGGTGTATTCATTCTACTTAGTCAGTTATTACTGAACATTTGGCTACAAAGATTTGCTTAAAATTTTTTAAGGGTACCGATTCACCCCTCCCCTCCCAGTACACACCTCTCTATTATCCAAATAGGTAAGAGATTTAAAGATCTGAAGGTATAACCCATTTTAGCAACAATATCAAAATCTCTCACAAAGGAAAACATCTTCACAGATCTAAAACCCTAATGACAGTTTAAAAAAAACTAGATCATATCAAATGAAAACCTTGATGCCCATATTACAACCAAAGCAATAAAATGAAACCCTCAAGCCCAAAACATAGATCTGACGAAATCATGAAGGAAAAACCACAAAATTGATCCAACAACTTATTCCTCCAATTTTAAGCAATATAAACACACAATATCAAACAAGGAAGATTCAAACACAAGATCCAAGAATTCCAGATGCAAAGAAGATAGGGATCTGGAAGCTAGAATTATCAAGATCAAGTTCCTGCCTTAGTAACTAATGAGAAGATCCAATTCAAATCCAACGCAATAAAGAATCCAAAATACTCCTAAGCTTTCAACAAATCTCTAATCACATGAATTCTCCTTCCCCTGATTGAGCAACCTCCAGAATGGCTTCCAATTCAAAGATAGAAAACCAGGCAATTAGATTTTCAAAAAGTGAAACCCTAATAGAATATTAATTATCTAATTATAAATTAAAAGAAATGCTTTACTTTCAATTTCATTTTCACTTAAAACAATGCACAACTCAACTTTATAATATAAAACAAAGTCACAATTGAAAATGCATGAGAATATTTCAATTAAATTAAATTAATTAATCATGCAACTTAAAGTAATACTCAATATTTCAACTTGCACAATTAATTACAATATTTGGATTTAATATTGATTAAATCTTAATTATTAAATTAAGACTTAATAATTAAATATAGGCATTTAATTAATATTTAATTATTAAATAGCCATATATTTATTATATTAATGTTGAACCTTATCAAAGGTGCAATTATTAACATTAATATATACCATAATAATCATTAAATAAAAAAATCCAAAAGCATCATTAATCCAACTGAAAACCATCTAAACAGAAAAACAACTGAAATAGACACACACACACACACACACAAAAAGGCTCACAAATCCACGTCATTTGACAGATTCAAATGGGACAGTCAATCATATTCTTGTCTATTTCTAGGACAAAATAAGGGTTTAGGGTAGGGATTTAGGCATGAATATTATCTCCCCTCCCTTACCATTGAGATATTGCAATAGGGCATGCTCACTCCTGCCAATTCAGGGAAGACGTAGCCCAGTACCTACAAACCTGTGATCACAAAGCTGAACATACATACCTATAATAGAAAAGATAATGGTTGAGACTAGTTTATTGTGTGGATCGTACCAAAGAAAGTAACTATGACTCTGTCCCATACCATACCAAACACGCCAAACACAAAAGTAAAACATACAATGATCCATGTACATACATAAATAGGGTCAATATTGTTAGAAAACCATAATAAAAATGACATCATAACATATACATAACCAACATGAGATAATTATAAATCTACCAGAACACAAGATATAACACAACTATCCAAAGGATCAATAATATAATGAAAATTAATACATGAATATCCTCAAAACCAACTGAAATAACCAACACATACATGAAAAGGCCTAAAAGAGTTTGAAAACCGAAATAGAAAATCAAACTAAGTGGTGGGTATTACATGATATATCAAAGTCCTATTATCCCTTCACATCAAGCATCCAAGGTAGTTCTCTTCATGGATCTATCTTCTTTCTCTATTTGAGGCCAATAAAATTAAGATTTTTTCATCAAGGAGGAGCCACTACATCTACCAACCTCTTATCTTCTTCTATTTTTTCCTTCCATTTCAACATTGTCAAGTGGCAACATCTATCACACAAGATTTTTTATTTCTATGATTTCCTTTTGGTTTTTATAAAAAGCTATTGCATGATCATATTTGATCACATTGAAAGTGACTTCCACATTGCAAAAGTATGAGTTGCTTTATTTATAAGATTTGATCACTATTCTATGTCTCCATAGTTTAATTTTCCATATTTATACATTGATTCCTAGATAGTGGTTTGACTAAGGAAAACCCCTCTATTCAACCTTCTTTCCCATTTTTATGTGTGCGGGTACAGGTGAGGAAGCTACAATTTTAGATCTGAACTTCATAGATGTTGTCACAGGCCCCCGTAGAATCTAGAACACATTCATTACGTACATAACATTTCAAATGTTCTGTACCTAGGTATAGAATGTTTCAAGTATTCCGCACCCTCAAAAATAGATTCATATTTTTAGAAGAAGTCTCAAACAGATTGTAGAGCTCAAATATGGAAGTACAGGTATTTTCAGGATCCTGATAGACAAAAAAACAAAAAAAGAACAACATTTCCTTTATTCTTCCAAGGTACACATTATTCACCTTTATTTTTATCTTTTTTATTCCCATATTTTAGTATCCTTCATTCATTATCTTTCCCAAATTCAAGCAACAAAGGAATAGAAGCCCCTCTTGAGCCACATCCGGTATTAGAATCACTTCATCTCTTTTGTGGTGTTGATTCAATTTGACTTGAGGAGGCTTCGTATTTTGAATGTGCATTGTGAAATTGTGGAGAAATTAGATCCTTTTAGGTGATCCCCATTTTCTACTTTACATTTTGGTGAAATTGACGCGTGACATTTCCATTCTAATTTGGTGTTAGATCTCTTTCATTTCATAACATTCATGGAGCTTACTAAATTATATTGGTGTGTGATTACTTATGTTCTTACATTTCTCCTTACTTATCTTTATAGATCTCATGGAGTGAATCATAGTTTGTTGTATTTGATGATGTTTTCATTCCTTCATGGTGTTCTAGCATACATTATACCAATAATTTCAAATATTTGTCTTCCTTATAAGGTGTAAGTCAAGACTTTTATCAATATTCCATGTGGAACTTTCTAATCAAGATTTTAACAAAATGCATGGAATATCGTGATCTCATAAAAGTATTTATTGAACAACTTCAATATAAAGGTGAAAGTAACATAAATCATACCAATATTCCTCCTATAATGTCTACTAGTCATAATAATGGTAATCTAGCTCCTAATGTTCTTATTTTAGTGCAACCTAGATCTCCTCTTCCTCAACCTACTTTGATGGATAGTCTTAGAGAGAATACTATGTGCACTTCTTTACATGATCTTCAACAATATTCTTTTTATCAATATTTCATACATAATACATCTTGGGAATTTCCTTGGTGACGTATCTCCTAGATTAACATTAAGTAGAAATGAATATTGTGACAAACTCTCTTCCTCTTCTCCACCTAAAGATACTTCTAATAGTGATAGGAATCCTAAGGACAATCCTAGTTCCCACCCTATTCGTATTTACACCACACACTTTCATAAACCTCAAGATGAATCTATTTCCCCCTCTAAATTAAATGAAAACTATAGTGTCGGGTATGGTATCACCACTCAACAAGGCTATAGCGGACAAGGTCTTGGTATTGAACAAGGTATAAAAGTTCCTATTGAACCTCCTACACAAGTCACTAGAAGTGGTCTAGGTTTTATCCCTCAAGATTATCAATTTCCCACTCCTTTGGATCCTTCTTCTTCAAAACCTAACCTTCCTTGTCTAAGTATTCTTTTACCAACACCATCTGTGTTAACGGTTTATAAAGACCAAGGAGAACATTAATTAGAGATTCACAACATTAATTTTTTATATCTCCTATGTTTAGATGATAAACGTAAATTATGTACACCATTGATCTTAGGTTAGATATGTAATTGTAAAGCCCTAATTAGGTCATAAAGTTTGATATATATAAATGTATAGATGTCAATTTTGTAATGTATGTTTATCAAGAAATGATCAAGTAGCCACCATACTACAAACATCAGAGAATAGAAAAGGGATTTTAAGGACAGAGACTACATTGCAGTAATCAGTTATAAGAACAAAGGCAAGGCTACCGAGAAGAACAAAGAAAAAGGTATTATCATTCACATTGAGGTGATATGTTTTGTATGTACTTAATGGATTTGTATCAGAAATATTGAGATTGTATATGTTCAGATCAAACTTTTGTTACTCTCTAACAATTGTAATAGGCCTTTAAATCACTTAAGAGAATAGACTTAATTGTCTTTTTATAAATCTCTTAACCAAGTGCACACATACTTTATGTTTCTAAATCCTCACACAAGGTAGATCTAATCAATCTCATTGTTACTCCTAATAGGGTAAGATCATCAGAAGTGATCATTCTTTGTAAGATTTAACATGCTACTTTATGATGACATGTAACTGTTTGAATGTTTGAAGATGCTAAGTTGATGATCATGCAAGGCATTAAATAAGTCAATGTATTGTATTGTCATTGATGTCAACTTGATATAATCTATATGGTCATGGAAATACTGCCAAAGACTTCAAAGAATCAATGAATCAAGACTATGCTATCAGTAATGCATATAAGTCAAGTATTCACTAAGGGCCCGTTTGGTGCATGGCATTAACTTATCCAGAATAGGCCTATTCTAGAATAAGGGCCTATTCTCGGATTAATTATTTCTAAAAATGAAAGCTGGAATAAGCTATTCTCCGTTTGGATCCCATATTGTAGAATTGGAATAAGGATTATTTTTTATTTTTTTAATTAATTTGAATAATATGTATTTTTAACTTGTGTACATATATACACATACACATATACACACATATACATGTGTGTATATACACACATGTGTATATACACATGTGTGTATACACACACACACATGTGTGTATATACACACATGTATATACATATATACACATGTATCTATATACACACATGTATATATACACATGTGTGTATATACACACATGTGTATGTATATATATACACATGTGTGTATATACACACATGTGTGTATATATACACACATGTGTGTGTATATA
>MU228109.1:3070834-3082319 GCA_018584345.1 Thuja plicata
AATTTCTTTCAGGAGATAATCGACACTTGAAGACAAATCCGGAAGCATATCAACTTTCCAACAATACACTAACTTCGCTCTGTGATTTGCAACCCAGAAACACTTATATCATGCGCTTCCCTTTTTAGGGCAACTCCCACACATTGCAGAAGAGTGTACAATACTCAACATAATCATTTTCCACATGTCTTGCATGTCTTCACCTATCATCGAATATTTCACAATTAGCTCTTACAAATATTAATGACCATCATAGGAATCCATCATAACCATTTCAGTCATGATTACCTTACACATTGTCCAAAGTGCCAACATTTGGCAAACAACCTCTATTCACCTAGACCAAGTTTGATCATCCTTATCATCTTCCAAGCGGAGTGAAAACACATGTCCACTCAACTAAATGACAGAATGGATATCAAAATTAAATACATTATTTGTAAACAATTAAATACAAAACAAATAATATCAAATGTAAAGAAATATACAAGGTTGAGACACCTTATTCCTAACAAATGATACTGACACCACTTGTTTGATTGCTACAAACGAAGACATATGGTTGTGGCACAAATGATTGTGTCATGTGAACTTTGACAACATGATAAAAATTAGCAAAAAGAGAAATGTAAGAGGTTTACCGATGATGGTTAAGCCCGACAATATCATGTGTAAGAATTGTCAAAAAGGTAAAATGACAAAGTCTAGTTTCAAAAGAAAAACCCATACATCTGATGTAATTCTAGAATTAGTACATACTAATTTATGCGGACCTATGAGGACAAAGATTTATTATGGAGATAGATATTTCATTCTCTTTGTTGATGATTACTCTAAAATGATGACAGTCATGTTTCTAAAAGATAAATCAGAAGCATTTAAAATGTTTAAATGGTATAAGGAAATGGTTGAGAAGAAAAGTGGTAAGGAGTTAAAATGCTTAAGGTTAGATAGAGGGGGGAATTTATTTTAGATGAATTCACTAACTTTTGTAATGAGCATGGAATCAAAAGACAGGTCTCTGCACCAAGAACACCACAACAAAATGGAATTACTAAAAGAAGGAACAGATCCATAGTTGATTGTGCAAGGACACTGATGATAGAGAAAGGCATCACCCAAATTTTCTGGAGGGAAGCTATTAGTACTACTATTTACATGTTGAACAAACTACAATTGAAGAAAGACACCAAAAAGACACCTTATGAGCTATGGTATGGATACACACCCAATGTAAGTTATTTCAAAAATTTTGGCAGTTAATGTTATATCTTAAAAGATGATAGAAATGGAAAAATTGACTCCAAGAGTGATGAAGGAATCTTTCTAGGGTATTCTACCAAGAGTAAGGCTTATAAATGTCTAAACAAAGCCTCTAACAAAATTGTTGAAAGTGCAAATGTAAAGATAGATGAATTTGCAGAGAAGAGTGAAAAGGAAAGCACCAAAGAACTAGAGGACTACAATAGGTTCATTTACAATGAGGAACCTGACACTCTACCTGACCAACAATATAGAGCTCCCAAGAAATAGATCATTGCACCTGAGCATTAGGATGCAAATACCAATGATCAGAACATTACTCAAGATGATGCACAAAGTGATGGAGAACAAAATGAAGAAAAAAATGATGATCAAGCTGATAGACACAGAGATGAACCTATACTTGCAAGAAATGTCATAAGCAACCATCCACAAAACCAAATCATAGGAGATAAAAAGGCTGGTATGAGAACCAGAAGTAAGTCTCTAAATACAAGATGTCTTATTTGTGATTATGAGCCTAAATCTGTCAATGCTGCACTAGATAATGATGAATGGATAAGTGCTATGAATGAAGAGATTGCGTAGATAGATAAAAAAAGACATGGACACTTGTACCGAGACTAGATGACAAGAATGTCATCGGTACAAAATAGATATTCAGGAATAAGCTGAATGAGAATGGAGAAGTCACAAGAAATAAAGCAAGACTAGTATGCAAGGGGTGTGAACAAGAAGAAGGAATTGACTATGGAGAGACCTTTGCACCTGTTGCTAGGCTAGAAGGAGTAAGAATATTACTTGCTTATGCTGCATATAAAGGATTCAAGGTATATCAAATAGATGTCAAGTCTGCATTCCTAAATGGAATACTTGAAGAACAGGTATACATTGAACATCTAGAAGGGTTTGTTGATACATACAAGAGGGACATGGTATGTAGACTACACAAAGCCCTATATGGATTTAAACAAGCACCCCAAGCCTGGTATGAAAGACTTCATTCCTATCTTATAAGTATTTGATTTGTAAGGACTAGTGAAAACAATAATCTTTATTTGAAGGAAGATATTGATGCTAATATTTTGATTCCTAAGATATTTGTTGATGACATCATATTTGGAGGCAATGATATGCTATGCAAATCATTTTGAAATGAAATGAGCAAAGAGTTTGAGATGTCTATGTTTGGAGAGATCAATTTTTTTCTTTGTATGCAGTTCATGCAGAAAGATGAAGGTATTTTCATTACACAATCCAAGTACATCAAAGAAGTACTAAAAATATTCAAGATGGAAGAGTCCAAACTAGTTGGAACACTGATGGAAAATAGATGCAAATTGACAAAGGAAGACAAGTCATTAGAGGTAAATTAGACTTTGTACAGATCAATGATTGGAAAAATCATGTATGTTGCACACACTAGACCAGATATTGCACATGGAGTAGGAATAGTTGCTAGATTTTTTGCTAATCCCAAAGAATCACATACGACTGCTGTGAAAAAAATCCTAAGATATCTAAAGAATACCAAGAAATATGGCTTATGGTACAAAAGAGAAGGAAAATTTGAACTTAAGATCTTTACCGACGCTGATTAGGCTGGAAATATTGATGACCAAAAGAGCACAACTGGAGGAGAATTATTTATGGGTGACAGACTTGTCACATGGATCAGCAAGAAGCAAGGATGCATCTCTTAATCTACTGCAGAGACAGAGTATGTTGTTGCTGTTGCAAACTGCTCAAATATTGCATGGATCAAACAATTACTGGAAGGTATGCATATGAAAATTTTTGAACCAGTAATTATCTATTGTGATAATACAAGTGCAATAAACATTTCCAAGAATCCAGTCATGCATGCTAAAACAAAGCATATTGCCATCAAGTATCATTATTTGAGAGAACAAGTTCAGGAAAAGGAAGTGATACTTGAGGATGTGCAATCAAAGGAACAATTGGATGATATCTTCACCAAGCCACTGCCCAAGGATGCATTTAAATACTTGAGAAAGAGACTAGGGGTTAGACCCTTGTCTACTGGTCAGTAAGCTAACTAGAAGGTTGCATCAACCTATATTTTATCATAATATCATTCATGTTGATGCAAGCAGAGAGATGGACTACAAAGATACATCTATACACAAAAAAGTATTTATCTACTCCAAGCACCAGATTTATTACCAATGGATTGGGAAATTCAAGGAATATATTATGGATAGAAAGGATGCATTTGACATTACTGTCAAATACTTGTTTTTTAAACTCTGTTTTTGCCAAGATGTTTGTTTGGCATTGCTATCAAAGGGAGATATTATATCCATTAT
Source organism: Thuja plicata (assembly GCA_018584345.1). Taxonomy (NCBI): domain Eukaryota; kingdom Viridiplantae; phylum Streptophyta; class Pinopsida; order Cupressales; family Cupressaceae; genus Thuja; species Thuja plicata. The sequence continues at coordinate 3,074,428 of MU228109.1, forward strand.
CATCTTAGGAAGATATCATATCCATCGAAGCATCCAAAGGGAGAGATGTAACAAGAAAGGGAGAGTACACACAAAGGAAGAGAATTGCTAACAAGACAAATCACAAGAAAGGAGAACAGTCAAAGAGAGAGAGATTGACACAGAAGGAGAACACATCAAATTAGAGAAGGAAATATTCTACATCTATCCAGTAAAGGGATTAAAGATAGAAAGAAAGCTGCAAGAATCAAATCAAAGCTATTTGAGCTTACCGATAGCCAAAGATTTGTAATAGTTACATTAGGAAAGCTTGATGAAATAGTATATTTCATATTGTATTAGTAATAATATAGTATGATAATGTAGTATGTTGCCATCAATGCCAAAGGGAGAGATTCATGACATGTAATTGTTTGAATGTTTGAAGATGTTAAGTTGATGATCATGCAAGGCATTAAATTAGTCAATGTATTGTATTTTCATTGATGTCAACTTGATATAATCTGTATGGTCATGGAAATACTCCCAAAGACTTCAAAGAACTGATGAATCAAGATAGTGCTATTAGTAATTCATATAAGTCAAGTATTCACTAAGTGACTGCATACACCAACAGAGTGCACACTGACAGCCAGAGTAAAAGAGTAGAGTCATAGTGTTACTCGATGAGCTAATGCACAATATTACCAACGAGCAGAGTTATAGTGTTGCCCAATAAGAAAAACATAGAGTAACCTAGCGGAAAGAATTTCAATGTTGCCCGACGGAGAAGACAAGGACAGAGATCCTGATGACAACTAAAGTCACACCGACGGAACAGTCAGTTATCAGTAATGACTAACTAAAGTGCTGACTGACAGAATAGAGAGTTCAAAAAATGACAAAATGCTTAGCTGTAAAGAAGCTAAAGATAGAATTAATGGATACTTATCATTGTTTTAATCATCTAGATAAAGCCGAAGATAAGTAAGTGATTTAAAGATAATTTTTCCAGTTGGCAAGGAGATCTCTTTAAGATAAATTAGGAGTTTTCTTTAAATCTATTGGTGAGAAATGTGGAACACGCCAAGAATCAAGAAAGCCAAGAAAAGGGGAAATCATGTCTATATAGAGACAAACCCAATTCATTACGAATTGTGGGGTGAGCAAGAGAAGAGGAAAGATGATAAAGAAAATCTGAAGGAGAAGAAAGTCTTCACTCAGTCCTGATCAACAAGATAAGGAAAGAGCTAGATTCTGTAGACACCGATGAATAGTGAGACAAGCATCATAGAGAAGAACATTGTGGAGCAAAGGTATAAGTGATTATATTGATCAGAGAGGTAATGGACTTACAATTGATCTAAAAATCTGCAATTGAGTTGTATGTATGAACATATCATTAGTGTTTTAGTTTAACCATTGAAGCATAAAGCCTCTTAACCGAGAAGGACTTAAAAATATTTTACAATTGAGATACATCCCAAGGAGCATCAGAAAGTTTGATCACAAAAGTAGCATTGGATATGCCCGATACCTATTGATAGGCCAAGTGAGTGTTTGATCAAGGATGGTAGTATTAGATGCCAGATACTAGTTGACAAACTATTTCTAAATCCTCTAACAAGGTCACACCTAACAGTGTGTTTGTAACCTTTAACATGGTTTTCTCCTAACATAGCTCACTTCAAAAGAGTGAAAATTTGGGGTACTGGTCCCAGTGGTTTTTCCCTTAACAAGGTTTCCATGTTAAAATCCTTGTGTTATGTGTTTATGGTTTATTACTTTACCATTTTATATTTCACATATACATTTATGGATTAATCGGTATACTCTGCATATTTACTGTGTTTTGGTAAATAGTTAATTGCTTATCAATAATCATACAGAAGAGAGATTAGTAAAGCAATCTGACAAATAGAAAATTGATTAAAGTATTTCAAGGCATACATCTTGTAGGATAGAAGATAAATTGAGACATAATTTGAGGTTATAAGTTAGAAGGGTTGATTTAAGGATTAATTTTTGAGGCCACTGATTCACCCCCACTCTCAGTTATTACTAACACTTTATTTACCACAGTAGTGAAGTTTTGTGGGTCTTATCCCCACCATAGTTTTTAGCTTCTAACAGTGGTTTTCTGCGATACCAAAATAATAGTGTCATGAGTACTTAATTTCATGTATGTGTATTGTTTACTTTACATGCATTTAGATTTCAGTAGTGATACTATATGTTTGGTGTATGCAATCTACTCAATCAGTTATTTCAGAACTAGTGTTTACAAATATTTGACTAAAAAAGTTTTGAAGGGTACTGATTCACCCCTCCCCTCTCAGTACATACCTTTCCATTATCTCAACAATTGGTATCAGAGATAGTTCTCTTGTTTAGAAGGTTTAATCTATGACGAGAAAAGATTTTAAGATGGAAAGGTATACACTTGACAAAACTATTGAAAATCATAAGTTTCAGCTACAGATGTATGTCAAACAATACAAGGAAGCCAAAGAGAAACTTAGGGAGATGTTGATTGAGATAAAGGACATGGCACTTCACTGTCATGAGATTGATTATCATGAAGAAGAGATTAATGACCCATTTGACACATCTAGATCTGAATCTAGTAGCATATTTGATGCATCAGAAGGAATCATATCAAAGTTATCTAAAAGCAATCAACAACTCACTGAACAAGTGAAAGCACTACAGATCGGTCAAGATACACAAACGGTTAGAATGGTTGAAGTATTGAACAATGCAAAGAAATTTGAACAAGATAGAAACATGGTTGTTGATGAAATAAGATAGATGACTAAAAAGTTACAAGAAAAAGAATCTAAGATATTGAGACTTACTGAACATTACTTTGAGATCACAAATCAAGTGGTTGCTATGAATCATGAGGCAAACCGAGTAAATACTAATTTTGCAAGAAGAATAGAAGAAATTGGTGTATTGAAAGAGGAAAATGAAAAACTTAGAAATGAATTGAAGATTTTACAACAACATAATGAAGTGATTAAGAGATTTGAAGAAAGCACTAAGAAAATGGATGAATTTCTAAACTATCAAAGAAGACTGAACAACAATACCAGATTAGGATATACCGAGTAAGGGGAATCATCAAATCAAGCTGAACAAAGGAATGTATACTCAATCCAAAAGCCTAAGAATCCCTCTTTCCATCACTATGGAAAACCAGACCACACATCAAATTTTTGCACAAGAAAAGAAAAAGGTATTCCTAGAAACCCTCCTAAATTTAATGGTATTTTCTATAACTATAATAAACATGGACATTAAGCACATGATGTAGATCCAAGTTGAAAAAACCATAGAAGAAACCATACATGGATAAATACTACCAAAATTGCAACATGCATGGTCATACATCACAAGCATGCAAAAAAAACACAAAGCAAATCTGGAAGCCTAAAGGACAGGAAAAGGTAAATCAACCGAGAAGACAAGGCAATGCTTATGCATGGGATTATAACACTTGGAGTAGTTGTACAACATGTGGTAAATATGTACATATAGAATCAAATTGTATGATACAATGGTGAACCAAGTCTAGGAATTGGTCAAACTCTAGTATGTCATGTTCTCACTGTAACAAAGCCAATCACTTAAGAAGAGACTATGCAAACCGAATAAATACTTATGAAAATTGCAATACAATTGAAGAAATAGTAAGGATAAGAAATAAAATGTGGAAGAGAGCATCAAATGATAATGTAGGACCAATCACAACAGTCGATGAAACCTCATCCAATGGATTAGGTGGCTCCATAGTTGTCCAACTGAGCAAATATAAGAAGGTAAGGAACTATGTTTTGCAAAGCTATATCCTACATTAGTTCCTATATTAATTGCACAAATGCCAAATTAGCATGAATCAAGATGCACTATGGTATTATATTTTTGATTACTTTGATCTAGTTGAGTCGATTAATATGTACCGAGTTAGAAATGTCTGTCGGTGAATATGTGAAGAGACAACCAAGTTTCTATGGAAACCGAGCATTTGGTATGCTCACCAAGATAAAGTATTGTCAGTGTTAACCAAGCATAATGTTTTTTCACTAAGTGGTTGGTGAAGAGAATTTATTGCACTTCTCTAAGTCATTTGCTATAAATTTGATTGATGTGAACTCATTTTCTCACACCGCAATCATAGAGCAGAACAAAGAAAAGAGATCAAAGTTGTAGTAGAGCATTTTCAAACATTCTATAGAGATTCAAGCATATTCCAAGCACATAGAGGTTGTTCATTATGCATTCTTCTATTACCGAGTCATTCAAACACCATTCACGCAAACCCTAAACCAGAAATCATGGCATCCATATCTCGAACCATGAAAGAAAAGATGGAGAAGGATAAAATGATTGTTTTGGTGAAGAATTCCACTTGCACTGAGCCAAACTACAAGATCCATCCATAGGTTGCAGCCCAACCCGATGACAAAGGCACATTTTCATCTATTCAGCCTAGGGTTTTGTTAGTCCAAGATGTGCATACCTACATTCACTGCAAAATAGGTGAAATTAGGGATTTTGAGCTTATTTCTAAGGGTTCATTGGTATATCCACTTAGGTAGACATGTCATACCAGAGCTATGGTTCCCTCTTACTTTCCAACCACCTCTCCTCCCATGGCCTTTATTTAGCTGCCAAGATAATGAAGTGAATGAACAATTAGAGGCCAGCCGTAGAAGCACAATAGAATGAACAAATTGTTTTTATTGGTGCCTTCAAAGAAACAATAGGGGAAAACAACAATGGGGGATTTCAGAATGCTTTCCCAGATCTATAATGTTATAGTGCCTCATGATGGACACTAGCTTTTGTAGGGGGAAATGATAGGGAATATTTATGCCATCTTTTTAAATCCCTAGGATAGTTTCTTCCATGTCATATTTCTTATTTTCATTATACTTTTCTCCAAACTAATCTATTATTTTCATGATATTAAGTGACATGCAGCCATGAAGACATATGATATGTTTTTAAGACTTTGACATGTATACCTATCCATAAATGTTATATTAAATATGATAATTCTGTGGTTATGTTTTTATAGGTAGTTAGTTGTTTTGATGAAAATATGTGTATGTATGCTTGATTGATATTATCTTGGATGTGTTTATTCTAACACCTTGGTACAGATCATGATTAGTAAAGAAGAATGACTAGGTAAACGTGTTTGTGCACTGGAAAATCAGACCCTGTCCTGCAGTGAGCCAATCGATGAAGGAGTTAATACAACTAAGGTTACGATTGTGAGAAGATGAAGGTGGCATCAGCTAGACAAAGATCGGGTCAATAATTTATTCTATTCTTTAGAAAATATAGGAAATAGTAAGAGGCTAGATCTGTTCTTCTTACTTTTTGCGATAGTTCCTTTCCTACTTTTCTGGATAATCTCTTTCCTGCTTTCTAGATGTGTAATAAAGTCTCTGCTTGTTTTATGGTGTGAGAAATTATCTGTTAGATGTATTTTCCTTTAAATAAATCTCCACTCCCATGTAAGAAGGGGGCATCACTAGTTTTTTAGAAGTTATAGTTTCCATTTTGTTACTTTCCAGTTTTCATGAATACAATTGTACTTTATTCTTGAATAAAAGACAGTGAAGTGTTGAGAGTTAATATTATGTAATTGAGTTTTGGATACTCATCTAAGGGGGACCACTTGGTGAGGAATCCACATTATATAGCTTCATTTCCTATAGTTTTCATTCCTACATCTTGTTGTTTCAATTCTAGTGATGAAACCACTCCTGTAGCCAAAATCACAAGTTAGTTGTTGCTTCCTGTAGCCAAAGTGGTAGAAGAGTTGAAACATCACGGTTTATATTTTCAAGCTTTTAATTCTCAAATCTTTAATATTCCTTCATTCATCTCTCAAAGAATTTTGTTTCTTGCAGCCATAGACTAGCTTTCCTTTCTAGAAATTTGTTTCCTGGAGCCATAGACTAGCTTTCCTTTCAAGCAATTTTTTTCCTACAGCAATAAAATGGTCTGATTCAGTTGTCAGTGCATATATTTTTATGGCCTATTTCATGTAGCACATCCCTAGGTTGATAATTAAATGATTTTTTATGATAAGGAGGATAGCTTCTCTTTAGGATGCCCAATCCATGAGTCCTGGTGATAAACCTAGTTTCTTATTCCTTTCTAAAACCGATCAATGAGTGTGAATGTGTTGTTACTTCATGCATTTTAATTTTACTTTAAATTTATAGTCATATGCTTATTAGTTTGGAAGTTTCTTTTGATTTTGTTCAAAGGTATTAGTAGAAGTCTAAAAGTTTTATTAGTACTGATTCACCCCACTCTTAGTACCTTTTATTTCCAACAAAATGTACCTTCTTGTAGTCATCTTGTTGGAAAGTTGACTTCTTGAGGATGCATGACTCATTTTGTGTTGTCATCATGGCAACAAAGTCATGTTTAGTTTCTATCATGAAAGACAAAATGACTAAGTATGGAAAACATGGCAAACAGAGATACTCAGCAATCAACACATCAGCGCACATGCGAGAGATTGAGTCATCATATGTGCATTCAGATATATGTTGTATGACATGTTTACATGCTACATCCAGACACACATAGTATGGAAAAATACTATGACAAAGTTACAGGCAGATCAGTAGACCAACAATCCAGAAGACAGAGCATGGGAGCTGACTACTGTTTTGATCAGCATAAATTATTTTGTAATGTAATGACTAAGAACCTTTGGTTATATGTTTGTAATAATTTAATTATCATTTTAGTAAACATGCTTGAGCCAACTTGTTCGGAAGCATTGTATATTTTGTTTTAGGGATGACTAGAGTTTTGTTTTGGGTCACGCCTATTCGGATATGAACATATAAGTATGTAATGTAAAGATATGTTACAAGAATCAATTATTATGTAAGAGGAAGATATAGAAGGGTAGTATAATGAAGTCAGTATATGATATAGCTCTTTAAGAGAGTAAGAGCATTCGCGCATACACATAATTGATCAGACAATAGTGTCATCACAACAGTTCATTTTGATATAGTGTATATCATCTTTCAAAAGGTTGTAGGTACTAATTCCCACTGGGGTTTTCCTATGATCAAGGTTTCCCTGTAATCATATCATGTGTTATGAGTTCTTATGTTAAGCTACATTCTATGTATGTTTGATTTATGTTTAAGTTGCTAAAAAGTAATTAATAGACAAACACCGATTCAACCCACCCCTCTTAGTGTTTCTAACAATTGGTATCAGAGCTCTGGTCCTCCACAAATAATTTTAACAACTTGAGGAGATCATGGACTCAATAGAAACAAAACATTTGAAAAATAATCTTGAAGAAGCTCTTGAAGATCTTGATAGATCTGAAAAAGAAAATGAAGAACTTAGACTGAAAGTTGATGGCTCACAAATGCTTATCAAGAAATTAAGAAAAGATTTGAAAGATTGTTCTACAAGTGATTTAGGGAAATGATCAAAAAGCTCAATGAAGAGAATATGTCTCTGAAAGATAAAGTTGAAAATCTAGATGAACAGCTCACAGACAGCCAAATTGCTATTGAAGAAAAGATCAAAGAAAGCAAACAACTAGATGATGAACTCTTAAAAGAAAACATGAAAGTTCTAGAATTGGAAAACATAAAAAAGCAGTTGGAATCTGAATTAATAGAAGCAAAGGATAAGATTGTTAAACTCTACACAAGTTCTGACTCACTTCAATCTCAGCTTAATACACAAAATAAAAAAGGTAACACTACTGGTCTTGGATTCAATGTAACACAAACTGAAGTCAATTCATTACAAGGAAGAGAGAAACCTCATGAAGCATCTTCAGAAGCAAGGAAAGTTGAAAATATTGAAGAGATTAAAGCAGATCCACCTAAAAGGGAAATCAAGCAAGTTAACAGAACTTGTTA
>MU228109.1:3082369-3094154 GCA_018584345.1 Thuja plicata
CAATTCATTACAAGGAAGAGAGAAACCTCATGAAGCATCTTCAGAAGCAAGGAAAGTTGAAAATATTGAAGAGATTAAAGCAGATCCACCTAAAAGGGAAATCAAGCAAGTTAACAGAACTTGTTATGCATGTAAAAAACATGGTCATTTGGCAAGAGATTGCAAAGAGTTAAGACCTTTCAATGGCTATTGTTTCTCCTATAATAAATTTGGTCATAGGGCTATACATTGTAGAACAAATCAAAGAAATTAGTTACAGCAGAATCAAAGAAGAATGAATCAAAACAATAAGAGAAATCAACCTCAAAGGAATTTGCAGAACACTACATGTCAGATATGTAACTACAATGGACACACAACAAAGCAATGTAGAATGATGAACAAGAGCATCATACCTCCTATCATTTGTCACACATGTGGAAAGGCTGGACACATCTCAAAGTTTTGTAGATCTAAACTCAAAAGCAAGAGGATCCTAAGAAATCACTATTTGAAGAAAAAGGAGAAGTCAAGTTTGTTCAAGCAAATGAAGATTTAAGAAAAATTTGGGTTGAAGTAAAGAAGGTCAATGATGTTGACAAAGTANTTGATGCATCCACTGGATGCACCCTCTACTTCTTCTTGAATAGACCTTCTTGGTCTTAGGGGGAGCTATTCTAGCTTAGGACCCCTATGTGGTTGGTATACTCACCTCTGAGTATGCACCTATGGATTCATGGTTATAAGCACATAATATTGTAGTATGCATACATGCATTGTCTCAAATGCATTGGGATCAAAGTTTCAAAATCTCTGAGTAATTTGCGTATGGTTGCAAACATTAAATGCGATAGATTGTATAAAAGAAAGTAAGTGTTCGATCTTATTCACACTTGCATTCGAGAGCACAAAATTTGGAGAGCATTGGAGCACTAGACATCAAGACATGAAAGCATAACAGATTTGGTAGTTAAGTGAATGGATAAGAAGTTTGAACAGAACCCTAGCAGTCACACCGTTTTGGAATTTCTAAAACCCTACTTAAGCAAGTTCCAAGTATGTATGGCGACCCCAGTTATGTTTGATATAGCAGAGAGGAAGAGATTTGTATTCAAGAAGTATCCATTCAAATCCATACTGGACGATGTGGAAGGGGCTTTCTCTAAAACCTTGCTAGGTGTTGTTCATGTGAAAGATATCCATGTGTATATTGACTGTAAGAAGGAAACAGTAGGAGATGTCAGCATAGCCACTCATATGGGATCAATGATGAAACCTGATTATACATTCAAGGATGAGTTCACGCACTTGATAGATAACCCTATTTTTGAATACTCAAATGCACATGAGTTTGATGAGCTAGAATGTGTAAAGATTTTGTTAAGCAGAATACATGATGATCTTTATTGGATTGGTGAGGTCCCTATGTGCATCACTATAGATCTAATCCATGAATTAACTAAACTTCCTAAGACTGGACTAGCTTTTCCTACTGGAAAGGATGTCAAGAAGAAAATTGAACAAGTTTGCCTATCTGGAAGTGAAAAGCGTGGAATGACAGTTGACCCTATCAAAGAAGATAACATAAAACTTTTAACAATGATACTTGGTTATAAGTTTCAACAAGCAAGCAGGTTGAACAGTGTCTCTGCAGCAACAATCCTAGAAGCTACCAGAATGGTGAAGGATAACACTCAATACAACCTATGTGAGATCTTGCACGGTAAATTGATTGACAACATTCGAATCATCAAGCATGACAGGAGAAAGACATTCAGGTTTGGATCTTTTATCATCTATTTGTACTTCCATATTGTTGGAAAGGTTGCAAACCTTTACCTAGATAGGAGCAAACCCACAATGTCTCAAATTTCTCTTAAGGCCACTTTAGAGAGTAGTGCAAGGGATGCCATGGATATGGATATTAAGAAATTCAAGATCAAAATGCAGAATAGGTTCAGACTATCTGAGAAAATAGTTGAAAAATATAAGGATACCATATGTTTCATGGTAGAAACAGATTGCACATGCATGGAGGCAGTTGAACCTAGAACCAAATGGATTCATCCTCTTGGTTATGAAGTGGAATAACATGTGTTAGAAGGATATGCGCAAGTTCTATTGTCTGTGCCCAAAGATCCTAATGAGCCTAGGTGGGGCACATATAGAGAGAAGACCAATGAAGTGGTACCTATCTTACACAGTGCTGATAATAAAAGGAAAGCATCCAAAATTAAATCTAACATACTGAAAGTTCACAGAGTCACTCAAGACAATCTTGACAAAGCAAGAGATGCCAAGATAGCAAAAGAACTTGAGAAAGCTGAACAGATCTAGAAGAAGAAGAAAGTAGAGAGAACATCTGCGCCCTATACCACCGTTGATTTAGACTCAACCCCACTGTCTACACCAAGCAAGAAGACTAGAGGAAGAAAATAGGCACCCACAAATCACCCATCCTCAAGGAACACTCAAAGAAAAGCAAAGAATACTCAAGCTCCTCCTGAGGTGGGATTTAGACCTAGTCTAAATGTTTTGAGGAATAAGATTGTAAATGAAGGGAGATTAGATACACTTTCTAAAGTCTATGACAAATATTAAGAAATTGATAAGACTGAGATACATTCTATGATCATATCTCATATGATTAAGTTCAAGAAGATAGTTCTTGAACTCAAGATAGTGATACTAGATTAGTTATGGAACTTATTGGAGATCATGAAAAGACATGCAATAGAGGAAGACATGAAGATTAGAGAAGAAACATTGGATACTCTTTTCCCTATATGCTCGCATGATGAGAAGGCTATATTATTAGATCTGGTGAAGCCTCATCTCCGAACTAAGACAAGGACCTTACAGATTATGATTAAAGAGTATGAGAAGATAGGTAAGGAGACTAAAAAGGCATTTTCACAAGTGTTTATGGATAGACACATGTATCCACCAACAACGCCTACAGCAAAAGTTACTCTAGCTCCTCCTAAACAGGTTACAAAACTAGTGATTTAGATAGCACCTACAACAGGTCCACAGGTTTCAGCACCCACAGTGACAATAACATCTGATATAGATAAAGATTTAGAAGACACTATAGTAGTTGACAATATAAAGATATCCATGACTAAATCTGAAAAAGATATGGACAAAGTTGATAAGGCATTTGTAAGCACTAAAGAAATGTGCACTGATGATACATCTGCACAACAGGATGAAGTTCCCATCAATGATCCAATTGAAACAAATGAAGAAAAAGATACTCAAGGTGATAAGACACCAATAAAAGAGATACCAGTAAAGGTTGAATGCATGGATACTAGTCAAAACACTATATTATCACCATCGAATCAACCATCTACCTCATTGTTGTCAAGGTTAACTCCTAATTCAGAAATTCTAGATGCATGGGGAGAAGAAGACCTAATTAAGATCAGTGTTCTTGCTATGGAAAAGGAAAAAGAGAAACAAGTGATGAGGAATCCTCGCTTTTTGGAAACAATAAACATATTGAATGAATTAGTGCCTGCTGATTAGAAAGTAGCCAAAGTCCAATTAGTTGAAGATGTGGACAACATTTTTTCAAACTTCAAATCACACTTTATAAGCTTAGTAGACTCTGCTACTAAGATTGTAGAAGATGAATACAAGAAGGAGAGACTGAATGATTTTGTAAAGAACTTTACCTTAGACTTGAACTCCTTAAAAATTGGGCAATCCATACTGAAAGAGTTGGCAGCTAAAGGAAAGAAAGTTATAGCCAACTGCATGGACAGAGTGAAGTTCACCTCTGAGCACACTAAAAAGGTAGAAGAGGCAGAGTTAATGGTGGATAGAATTAGAAAATCAGTCGAGACTTCCATGCAAGACATGAACATATGAAATAATGTCTATCAAGGACAGTTGGATAAAATTGAGAAGGAAAAATTGGAAATCAGCAAGATAAGAATAAGACAAACCTAGTTAAGAAATGCACTTGCGCCATCTCTAGCAGTCCTTAATGAGAACATCAAATAGATTGATGAAATCATGGTGACATATGATCAAGGTCCTTGCATGGATCTGATAAAAATGGAGAAACTGACATATTCCCTATGCGCACATCTTCAGACAGTTGATGCTATGAAAGTATTTTGGCAGAAAGAGATCCAATCTCTTCAAATTATGTACCCTGAAGTTTACATGGAGTAAGTATGTAGAAGACTTACTAGTTTCTGTAAACCTTTGTCATTAATGTCAAAGGGGGAGTAATATAGAATGTGTATATGCAGAGAAGTATATGTATATATCAATAAGATGTTATGATATATAGTCACTTTTTGTGTTAAGTCATTTTGAGTAACTTGGCCACATTCCTTTGTTGCGATAAATGACAAAGGGGGAGATTGTTGGAAAGTTGACTTCCTAAGGATGAATGACTCATTTTGTGTTGTCATCATGGCAACAAAGTCATGTTTAGTTTCTTTCATGAAAGACAAAATGACTAAGTATGGAAAATAGGACAGACAGAGATACTCAATGATCAGTACATCAACGCACGTGCGAGAGATCGAGTCAGCATATGCCCATTTAGATATATGTTGTATGATACATGTACATGCTACATCCAGACACACATAGTATGGAACAATAGTACGACAAAGTTACAGGCAGATCAGTAGACTAGCAATCTAGAAGACAGAGCATGGGAGCTGACTACTGTTTTGATCAACGTGAATTATTTTGTAATGTAATGACTAAGAACCTTTGGTTATATGTTTGTAAAAATTTAATTAGCATTGTAGTAAACACGCTTGAGCCAACTTGTTCGGAAGTGTTGTATATTTTGTTTTAGGGCTGACTAGAGTTTTGTCTTGGGTCGCGCCTATTCAGATATGAACATATAAGTATGTAATATAAAGATATGTTACAAGCATCGATTATTATGTAAGAGGAAGATATATAAGGGAAGTATAATGAATTCAGTATATGATATAGCTTTTTAAGAGAGTAAGAGCATTCACGCATACATGGAACTGATCAGACAACAGTTTCATCACAATAGTTCATTTTGATATAGTGTATATCATCTTTCAGAAGGTTGTAGCCTTCATCCTATTGGGCAGTGAGCCATATACCTTTAATAGGGTTTTTTAAAAGACTCCTAACAGGTTCAGACCTTTAACCAGGTCATTGTACTCATATTGTAAAGAATTCTTAAAACAGGGCAAAGGAACTTTAATAGGTTCATTATACCTAGTATAATATTTGTGGGTGCTAATTCCCACCGGGGTTTTCCTCTGATCAAGGTTTCCCCGTAATCATATCATGTGTTATGAGTTCTTATGTTAAGCTTCATTCTATTTATGTTTGATTTATGTTTAAGTTGCTGAAAAGTAATTAATAGACAAACACTGATTCACCCCCCCTTCTCAGTGTTTCTAACACATCCAATGTTGATAGAGTTCCCAGATGATAGCATATTTTCTTTGGAGGAGAAGAAATAATGGAAACTATACTTTGAAGGCTCTCACATACAAAAGGGATAAGGTGTTGGCATAGTATTTATCACTCCCCAAGGAGACTCCATTCTGAGATCATATAGGTTGAGCTTTGATTTCACAAACAATATAGTTGAATATGAAGCTCTGATCATAGGCCTCAAGATAGCTGTCCAATGGAAGATCCAATAGTTACAAGTATTTGGAGACTCTCAACTGATTATCAACCAAGTCAAGGAAACTTAAACACAAAGGGTGATAAACTCATTCCTTATAAATCATTAGTAAAATACATAAAGAAACATATTGAAATAATATCATTTGAGTAGTTACCAAGGATAAATAGCAAGGTAGAGGTTTCTATGGATACTGTAGGATCTTTTCTTAACATGCCACCAGATGTGATACATTATGAATTCATGGTTGAATGTCTCACAGTCTCTTCCTTTGAAGTGCCCAAGTTTGAGGTTGTGTGTGAAATTGTTGGTCCCAATTCTTCCTGGTACCAAGATATATATGCCTATCTAACTAGCCAAACAATCCCCATTGACTTGTCCCAGATCCAAAATAAGTCCTTGATAAGACATGTCTCTTGATACACTATCATAGCCAATAAAATTTACCATTGTAGTCTCGATGGAATGCTCCTCAGATGTCTCAAATTTGAAGAATCACAAATGATGATATTAGAAGTACATGAGAGCATTTGCAGTGCTCATTCTAGTGGATTAACTTTAGCTAAGAATATTTTAAGAATTGGTTATTATTGGCCTACAATGCAAATAGATTCTTTTCGATATGAATAGAAATGCATAAAGTGTTAGATATATGGGAACCTCATCCATGCACCTTCTCAGGAGCTATAGCCACTCAAATCATTGTGGCCCTTTTCACAATGGGGGTTTGACCTAGTTGGCAAGATGCATCCCTTATCCTCTGATGGTCATAAGTACATAATAACAACCACTGAGTACTTCAAAAGTGGGTTGAAGTAATTCCAATGACCTGCACCACTAGCAAATAGATTTCCAAGTTCCCTTTGAACTATATCATAATTTAGTATGATGTTCCACTGACCATCATTACAGATCATGGCTCCCCATTCAAAAATAAGTAAATAGATGAGATTTGCAAAAATTTGCATATCCACCATAGCTATTCTTCACTCTACTTTCCCCAAGGAAATGGCCAGGCTGAGGCTACAAACAAAACTATTATTAAAAGTCTTAAAAAGATAGTTAATGAAGTTGGTCGAGACTAGCATCTCCAACTCAACCCTGCCTTATGGGCATACTGCACCAGTTTCTGTACTCCCATTGGTTCCACTCCATATTTACTAGTATAGGGTACAAAATTCATATTTCTAATAGAGGTTGAACTCCCATCATTGCACATATCCCTCAAGCATATCATTTTAGATAATGAATATATAGAATATCTTGACTACAGGAGCTAGAGTTGCTTGATAAAAAGAGACAAAATGCACTAACACATTTATAAGCATATAAAAAAATATCAAAAGAATCTACAACAAAAATTCATCCACGGAGATTTTGAAGTTGGTGATCTAGTCCTAATGGAAAATCAGATAGAAAGAGAAAAATGAGGAAAGTTTGAACCAAACTAGTTGGATCCTTATATGATTACATTAGTCCATGGGTATGGAATATATCAGTTATAAAAATTAGAGGGTGAGCCCCTATCATATCCTATATACAACTTGCATCTGCACAAGTACTATTCATAATTGTAAGACTACACCTATTTCAAAAAGGAAAAAAATAAAAAAGAAAAATAATGGTCACCTGGGTGAAAACCTGGAAATCAGGCATCTTTGGTAACGCAAAAATTGAAATACAAGAGTAATTAATTTATCCTATGATGAAAATCACTTCAGTGGGACCTTGAACAAGTACCATAGTGAAAATGGGCCATCTGACACCATGTGTAGAGATCATTTCTCTACCATGTATCATGACTCCAACTTGGTATCACTTATCATTTCACCCATGTTCCAAAATAAAAACTTGTCATGACTTGAGATTTCTCAATAGTCCTTATCCTAAATGCCCCATATTCAAAAAAAAGTCAGTCCACCATGGCTATTTCAAAATAAAATACACACTCTGTCCAGACTGGGGGCACCCAATTCTATGATCCATTAAGAACTGAAAAAATCCTTAAAAATTTTGTAAAAATTTCTGAAAAATACATAAAAATTTAAAAAATGTCCTAAAAAAATCTATAAAAATTGGAAAATCTTTTTAAAAGTTTGAAAAACAATAAAATAATTAAAAATATTCATCTAAGGCAACCATGTATGGGGCGTTTGTGATAAGGACATTCACTTATGTGATATTCCGCACATATCTTGACTCCAAACATACGAACCCTATGGTGGACCAAAAACATTTGTAAAAGGTCCTGAAAATATTTGTCATCAGACAACCAAAAAAATCATAAAATCGAGAAAATATGTAATAAATCTCCTTTTGGATACAAATTTAGTTCTTTTGCATTTCAAAACAAGAATTGAGCAATGTCATTCTGGAAATTTGAGCTTCAGTAAAACCAAGTAAAAATAGTTAAACTCATTAGCATGTCCTCAGTTAGATTGATCACATTTTCTTATCTATCAATAAAGTTCCATAGCACAATGTTTTGTCAAGATAATCATGTTATTTTAGACAAGGAATGGAACACTCAAAACCAGATGGAGAAATCTTATACAGGGTACCTTATACTTCATTTGATAGCATCAACAAAATGTCAACAAATCAATGTCCAAATAACTACAAAAATACAGACATAAAATTAGTATGGATGATTACTTGTTGAGTCCAGTTGATCTTATTATGTCTTGAATTTTGCAATTCATGTTCTTATCCATCTCCATGATTCCACCTAAGTGATAAGAGATGCCATGATGGTTCATTATTTATCTTTTCTTGTATGTTATCTGTGGGATGTTAACTGAGAAATATTAAAAGAGCATTTTGGGTTTTTGTGGTAAGAGCTTTCACAACCACATGTGGTATCTAATTGGAGGGTTTTCAATAGATAAATTGGTTGTGATATGCTACACATACCTTGACTCTAAATGCCCGACCTAGATTATTGGCCCACATTCCATATTTGTTAAAAGTGCTTGTTAGAATGAAAAAGGATAGTCATGCCTAGATATTTAATATCTAGGTATGATGATATTCAAGTTTTTCTATAATAAAAGTGGCTCAATGATGAAAGATATTGTTCGATTCAGTTGGAATTCAAATGTGGTTATTAAAATTGGAAGGTCTTTTTTTACTATAATCTAAGGATTTCAATCAAGGATTGATCCTCATTCTCTCCCCTCTTAACTTTCTATCAATAAATTCTAACATTCTATTGGACAGTCTTATATAAGTTATTAAAGGCATTATGTTTTTCCATTAGTATATACAAGGAAAAATATGATCTACACCATCGGTTTTCACTACACTGACTATAAAGGAAGAAAATTGATGATTTATATTTGTGTTTGTTGTTTGATTAATTAGGTTTGAGATGTGTTGTATTTCCTTAACCTTTACATTTAATTGAATTTTGTATTGAAATGTGTATTAAGAGGAAAATAAGATGTTCCACTTTTATCCTCAAATGCACAAATGGAAGAACCAAGTTGATCAACCCAAAAGAGGGATTAATGCACAAATGAATCAACCATTTGGAAATAAAAAAAAAGAGGGAAATCTTAAATTCTGTTAATTAACAATGTAGATATGATATATCATGGTAATTGAAAAGGATGAGAAGAATAACCAACCTTAAAGAATTGTAGATCCGAAAAATGTTGTTTTTTGAAGTCTGTAGACTATTTCTGGAAAATCTGAAGTATGATTCAAAACCAGAATGCAGAGACGAACAAAACCTAGAAATATATTTCTGATCTGACATCGTCTTATAAAAAAGGTTGACCTTGACCCACAAATGTCACCCCTGACCTAGTAATGTCGACCCTGACCTGCACAGTGTTGATAGAAAATCTATTCACGGAGCCCGAAAGAAAGTCAAAAAGGTATCCAAATCTAAGTCCAAATTTGTAGTCCCGAACCTGTACGAGCAAGAAAAAGAGGTTTTTTTGTTGTGGGGGAGGGGTTTTCCTTAGTCAAACCCCAATTTAGGAATTAACCTTGAAATCAATAAAGTATAGAATGCTAGCAAATAGTAGAATTGAATATAAGAATAAAGCTATGATATTTAATAGATATGCAATTGTAATTCAAATGTAAGCAAGTATGTAAATATGAAAGATTGGACTCAATAAAGACCATAAACCTCCATGATTTTATGCTTGGAATCCACATTGAAGAAGTAATGAAAGAGTCTTGAGGATGCACAAAGGATCTTGAAGGATGATCACACCACCATGATGGCTAGATCTAGGGTTTGAATGACGAATCTTGGAGGTTTGAACCAAATCCCTTCAAAGGCTTGAAATATTGAATCCTTGATCTTAAATGGAGATCTTGAATGCTTGAGAGGAAGACTTGAACACCTTAGAAGCTTGAAAACATGTAGAAAAATGGATGCTTGAACTTTTTTCTTCTTGAAAAAATCTTGGTTAGAGCTTTTTGCACTTAGAAGACTTGGAGAAAATGAGAGAGAAAGACTTCCTTTTAGATGAAACTAGGGCATAATCTTCTAAGGAGGCTGACATAGGAGAATTAAATTCCAATTAGACCCATGCCCCTAGAAGTGGACCTATGTTAAATATAATTTAGGAATCACCACTTCGAAACCCGAAACAGTCGACCCGAAAGAGGGAAATAACTTTTTGCAAAGACTGACATCCAGAAACTGTGGGACCCTAAGATTTGAACCCTGGGTCAAGGTCGAGGTCAACCTTGACCTAGGTCAGGGTCAAGGTCAACCTTTACCTAGGTCAGGGTCAAGGTCAACATAGACCCAAAAGGGTGACCCTGACCCTAAGGTCAAAAACCTCAGATCTGCAGTCCAAGATGCCAAAAACTGGATGGAAAGAAGTGGACCCAGGGTTCAAATCTCAGGGTCCCATAGTTTCTCGATGTCGGTCTTTGAAAAAAGTTATTTCCCACTTCCAGGTCAGCTATTTCGGGTTCCAAAGTGGTGATTCCTAAATTATATTTAACATAGGTTAGGGTCAAGGTCGACCTTGACCTAGGTCAGGGTCAAGGTAAACCTTGACCTAGGTCAGGGTCAAGGTCGACATAGAACCAAAAGGTTGACCCTGACCCTGAGGTCAAAAACCTCAGATCTGCAGTCTAGGATGCCAAAAACTAGATGGAAAGAAGTGGAAAAAGAGGCAGAAAAGGGGGAAAGCTAGGTCAAAGTCGAGAACCCATTCAAGGTGCTTGATATGACCCCAACCACCTACTCAGAAGGCTAAACCAGTCTACCATGGAAGTGCTTCCATTTTCAGACTATACATTTAGCCCCCACTTTAGTGGGAGTATAGAAATCAAACATACTCACGGTAAAGTTATAAGAAAGATAGTGGTGGATTGCAACAAAGTAGAATATCACTAAGTCAAGGACATGAGCCCCTAGACCAAGGATTATTACTCAACATACATACATACATAAAGATATGAAAGTAAAGAGAAATCAATCATAGAAAACATACATGATTAGATAAGCAAGACCAGAGCAACACTATAGATAACATAGCTTCATGATCTAATCCTACTAGCATTAGAGCGAAAAGAGAGAAAAGAAAAAGTGATTACCTCACCTAGTAAGATGCCCACATTACTATGAATCACCAAGGAGGGAGAGCCCAATAGGTTCACCCATAAACTGTACTTGTAATTTAAATGTGTCTTCTGACGGCTTTTAAAATATCCATAGATCCACATTCTTGTATCACTATGGAATATAAAATGCGTGTCCATTCAGGATTTAGAAACCTATGTGCATTACCTTTTGAGGATTTAGCATATTATAAAATAAAAGGGTGTGTATCTCTTGAGGATTTAGCAACTTATGTGCATTACCCTCTGAGGATTTAGCAAAAATAAAAGTAAAAATGCATGTCTCTTCAGGATTTAGCAACTTATGTGTGTTACCTTCCAAGGATTTAGAAAAAATAAAAGTAAAAATGTGTGTCCCTTTAGGATTTAGAAACTTTTGTGCGTTACCTTCCGTGGATTTAGCATGCTGCAAAATGTAAATCAATGTAAATTATAGTACAAGGGAGACCCTTTATATGCCCCCCTCCTTATCATGACTACCCACTAGGTAGGATAAGGAAGAGAAAAGAGGATACCTACTTCACAAGGTAAGGAGATATCCAGCTTAACAATAATGTA
>MU228109.1:3097851-3118962 GCA_018584345.1 Thuja plicata
TCACCCACCTCTTCAGTTCAAAAAGGTAACTCATAATTAGCTCCTCAGTTAACCAAACTCTATCTCCTCTTAACCAAATAAAGAGGTGGAGTTTACTAAGGACCTCTCCTGTTCCTTTTGATCTCAATAGTTCATCTCCCCATCTCTGGGATTGATCTCAACCATTCATTTCATCACCAATTCCTATATAATAAACCCTTCATAACTATTTGAAGGATCCAGGATTTCAAGCTTACAAGCACCCTTACTCTGTCAACATTCAAGCTATCTTGCGATCACACACACATTTCAATTTTCAAATTATCGACGCTTCTCAAGTCATAGACGCTGCCCCGCAAATACTGAGCATCAAGAATAGCGTTTCAGAAGGAGTAGAGAGAAATAATAGAAGCTTCAAGCATCGGAGGGTTTGCATTCATTTGTCTTCCTTTCTCTTGTTTGTCCATTTTATTGCTCACATTTCTATTATTCGTTTAGTAGTTATTGTATACTTGATTTGCATTCACTTGTGAACCTTTGCTACTAACCCCCGCCCTTGGAAAGCTGTGGGAACCCAGAGAGAGAGGCGTACAGAACCCTGGGTCAAGGTCAAGGTAAACCTTGACCTAGGTCAAGGTCATGGTTGACCTTGACCTAGGTCATGGTCAAGGTTGATGTAGACCCAAAAGGTCGACCCTAACCCTGAGGTCAAAAACCTCAGATCTGCAGTCTAGGATGCCAAAAACTGGATGGAAAGAAGTGGAAAAAGAGGTAGAACAGGGGGAAATCTAGGTCAAATTCAAGAACCCATTCAAGGTGCTTGATATGACGCCAAACCACCTGCTCACAAGGCTAAACAATTCTACCATGGAATTGCTTTTATTTTCTGACTATACACTGGCAAACAGGGCACATCACTACTCGACGCCAAGGTTACCCGATACTGCCAAGTTCAAAGCATCCCAACAAACACTATTCAGTGTTACCCAATGACAAAAAGGATAAATGAACCCGATGAGTAACGATAGTGAAACCCAATGGAATAGAAAAGAGTGGAACCCGACAGATGAAGGGAACTTGATGATCAATTCAACAAAGAAATGCTGACAGACTTTCAGTTCAACCTGACAACCAAGAATCGATAATCAGTTACATCCTGCAAAAAGTGGATCTGACTTTCCACGTCAGATAAATCACTAAAATTCTATATATAGCTTCTTGATTTGTTTTTAAATCCATTATGTGTGGAGGAAGCAATGTATTTATCATTGTTTTAATTACTTTTATTGATTTAAAAACATGCAAACTAAAGATCAAGGTCAAGTTGTAAACCTTGGATCTAAGAGTTAACATTGTAATGCTTGATTCTAGAATAGGTCAAATACTTCTATAAATAGATGCTCAATCTATTGTGAACATGTTGTTGTTCGATGATGATTGTAGCCACTAAGAGAAGCTAAGGACCAGACAAGAGATTTCATGCACAAGGACAAAAAAGGATCAAATCAATTTCAAGAACAAGAACACAGGCTTCTGACAAGTAGAGAAAGGTATTAATCAGTCACTTAAGGTGATATTCTTATTATGATAGCTTTAATGGATCTGTGATCAGCAATTGTAGATTGCATACAATCAAGTCAAACATATGTACTCATTCTAACAAGTGTAGTACACTTAAGAAATCCTTTCAAGAAAGGTGGACCTAACAGTCCTATTGTAAATCTCTTAACTGAGTGCACACTTAAATTAGTGTTTCTAAAGCTCTTAACATAGTAGATATTAATAGTTCTCCACATTAATACTCCTAACAGGGTAGATCATTAGAAGTGATCAATTGTAAGCCTTTACCGGCTCCCTTCCATTATGCAGATAGTGAAATTTTGTGGGTGCCATCCCCACCATAGTTTTTACTTCCTAACAGGAGTTTTCTGCGATATCGTATCTTTTTTTATGTGTTTATTACTTTCATAAATGTTTCAAATAATTAAATATTATGATTTAATATTACATGCATAAGAAAGAACAACAATAATGGTTGGTAATACAATAAAGAATGATTACTAATGATGAATGGTGAAAAGACTTAAATGTTTTAGAGGTATTGATTCACCCCTCCCCTCTTAGTACTACTTCCCATTAATCCCAACAATTGGTATTAGAGCTAAGTCTCTTCTTGGAAAGCTTAAAGGCTTAAGAGAAAAGATCATACAATGGAGAAGTACAAACTTGATAAGAATATTGAGAATAAAAATCTTGAGATACAGATAATCTATGAACAGTATAAAGAAGAAAGAATCAAAATGAGAGAGCTATTGGATGAGAGAAAAGGTATGGAAACTCAGAGCAATGAAAGAGATTATCAATAAGAAGATATTACAGATTTCTTTGAATCTTCAAGATCACATACATGTATTGCATTAGACACATCAGAAGAGAACATCACAAATCTGAAGGAGATCAATCATCATCTGACAGAGCAAATAAAGATGCTGAAAATTGGTCAATAGACACAGATGGTAAGAATGATTGATGTGATGAGTTCTTCTAGACAAGCTAAAATAGAAAGAACACTAGCTATTGATGATAGAAGGAAGATTATAGAGAAACTGCAAGAGAAGGAGTTAGAAATTCAAAGACATGTTGAGCATCACCATGAGATTTCAAATCAGATTATTCTTATGAGTCAAGAAGCAAACAAAATGAATATAGAACTCATTGAAAGAGTATAGGCTATCGGTGAACTAAGAGAAGAGAATGAAAAACTAAAGCATGAGGTTAGAATTCAGAAACAACATAATGAAGTTATCAGAAAGGCTGAAGAAAGAAATAAAAGAATGGATGATTTTCTTGAAGGACAATGAAGAGTCAACAACAGCAATGGTTTAGGCTTTACCAAATATGGAGAATCATCAACTCAAGCCAATCCAAAGAATGTCTATGAAAATCCAAGACCAAGAAATCTGACATGCAAACACTGTGGAAAGCAAGGGCACACATCAAATGTGTGTAGAGGCAAAATGAAAGGTATTCCTAAATCTACATCTTCATTCATAGGATTCTATTATAAATGTAACAAGAAAGGACATAAAGCATATGAATGTAAGTCTAAAATGGATCAACCAAAGAAGGAAACCTACATGGAAAAATACTATCCTACATGCAAGATGAATGGGCACACAAGCCTTGAATGCTAGAAAAAGAAAAGGAAAGCATGGAAGCCTAAAGGTCAAGAAACTCCCTATCAACCAAAGAGAATTGGTACCCAATATGTATGGGACTATAGTACTTGGAAAAATTGTACAAATATGGTAGATATGGTCACATTGATACAAACTGCATGAGGGCATAGACCAAAAGGTCTAGAGGCTGATCAAACCCCGGAATGACATGCTTAAATTGTCACAAAGTTGGTCATCACAAAAAAGATTGCAAAGAATAAATGATAGAGACAAGCACATATCCCAATGGAAACACCATTGAAGATATCCAGAGGGCTAGAGAAAAGATCTGGAGAAAAGCTTCAAGAAATGATGAAGCTAGACCAAGAAATGAAAATGGTGACACCCCATCCAATGGATCCAGTGACATCACCAACCTAACTTGAGTTGAACAAGTAAGTATGAAACTACACTACACCATGTCATATTTTTCATTAGTTCCATTATACAATTGATAGATAGTCAAATCTACATAAATAGAGATGTCTATTATGTTACTTACTATAATTCTGAGAAAAAAACCCCATCGGTATACACATACCAAAAATCATCGGTGAAAATAATGGATGAGCTATTTACACTTACCAAAAATTGTCAGTCAACGCATAAAATGGCTAAGTCGCTAATGTAACCTGACACCCGTCGGTAAGGAAGCAAAGTTATAATGTTGTTATGAGAGAATACGGATATCTGTTGATAAAAGAAAAATTCTTAACAGCCATCTTGAGCATCATCTCAACACTGACGATGATTTTGAAAGTCTTTCCGACGGGCTCTATCTTCATGTCTTGACAAGTCATTGAGCATTTATGACAAGACTTAGGGAAAAAGTCTATAAATAGTCGATGGGAGAACTTCATTTTGCACCCATGATTTGAAGAGAAAAAGTAGAGTGAAAAACAAAGAAATAAAAGGGCAAAAAGAAGAGCATCCTTGACTTGATCCAGCACATAGAAAATAGACCATTCACCAATTCATGGATCAAAGTAAGTACTGAGGGCACCGAAAGAACTTTTTCATTATTTTCAAGAAAGCCCTAAATTTTCAAGAAAGCCCTAAAACTTGAAAAACAATGGCAACCACTTCAAGAACTGCTAAGATCAAGAGTGATAAGAAGAATGTGGTTAGGTTAATCAAGAATAACACCTATGTATACCTAGAGATTGCATCGCAACCTGATGAAACTGGTGCATTTTCTAAGATTCCACCTAGGGTTTTGCTAATAAAGGATGTAAGGTCCTATATTCACTGTAAGATTGTTGAAATAGATGATATGGAAATGGATGAAGCTTACAAGAAGCTTTGTGATGTAGAAGGAAACCTAAAAGATGAACATAAGCATCTGTAAGTGAAGGGAATAACCAATCCCCTATATTTCCTAAGGGACTTCAAAACTGACTGGATCAGGTTGGTGCTAAGCAGAATGCATGATTAGAAGTTTTGGTTAGATCAACCAAAGAAAATCACTAAGGATGTCCTTCATGCTATCACTGGTTATCCAATAACCAACAAGCCCAAGGGTCATAAACATCCTTCCAGGCTAGAAGTTGAAAATCTTACAAAAGCTAAATGGGATAATAGAGGTCTTAAAGTTAACACCATCACTGACAAAGAACTAAGATTTAGTGCATGTGTGATTGGTTACAAGATCTTTCAGGCAAGCAGGCTGAACAACATATCATCAACATTAGTAAGCACAACTTACAAGATAGTGACCAAGGGCATACAGATGGATCTGTGTGAGATCATGCTAAAACAACTTGATGAGAACATGAACACAATCAGTTTTGTAAAGACTAACACATGCAAGTTCGGCTCACTTATCATGTGTATATTTTTCTACTTTCAAGAATACTTTCCTTCAGTAGGAAAAGTGAAATGGGACACTATAAATCTGATGACACTACAAATTAGTGAACTAATTAAGTAACTAGGAGATAATTTTGAATCTATTATGACTGCATAATTCCTTGATGATGGAAAGAACAAGGATGCCTGAGAAACTTATTGAAAAACATAGGGATGAGATATGTTTTATGGTGGATACAGATTTCACCCACATAAAACTGGTTATACCAAGGATATCTTAATTACCCCCACTTGATTATGAAATCAACATAGATCAAGCAACCAATGCTATTGATGCATTGATCAATGAGCCCATTGACAACAAACAACCAAGGTTTGGAACCTATGAAGAGGCCAGATCAAAGATAAAAAAGGCCTAGAAATAAAAAAGACTATCAATAAGAAGAATAAGATGGTCAAGAATCTTAAGAAGATTATATCGGTTAATGAGGAGGAACAAGAATAAATAGAGGAAATTGATGAACATGGCACCATTGGTGAAGGACAAGATGAACATAAATGAAATTTTGAGGCAACTGAATCTGATGCACCTCCACCTCCTACAAAGAAACAAAGGACAAGAAGTCATATGGTTAAGAATGATACCACACCTCTTAAGAAAGGCCAAGTAAGGACCTATAAAAGGAAGCAACCAGCAAAGTAAAAAAAGGAGCAAACTGTGAAGACACCACCTACAAAGAGGAGAAAAAGATTGGTCAGAACAAAAGCTGACATAGAAGACACAAAAGATGATGAGCTTGATGTAACAAAGAAAAATTTCAAAAATCAAACCATTGATGAGGGTGCTGAATCTATTAATGCATCTGGCACCATGTCTGATAAGAAAATTAGACAATGGGATACACTTAAGCTAGAAGACCAAAATAAGATACAAGATGCCATAATAAGGGCAATGGTCAAGTACAAATATGTACCAGCTAAATTTTTCAACCAAATACCCAAAGAGCTGGGTAAGAAAATATCTCAACAATGGGCATATGCTCTACAAATAGAAAGAGAAGCAAGGGAGAGGGTACTTGTCACACTTATTCCTCCCAAATCTAAGATAGAAGAAATCAAAGAAATACTGAAGAAGCACTCAAGAAAATTTGTAGCCAAGATAAGGGCTTACAAAGTGCTAGAGGATAAGTTCATAGAGCTAGATACAATGACCAAGACTAAATGGAGACAGCTCCTAGATCTGCCAGCGAATTCAACAAGTCATGAGGAACAGTTACTTCTCACCAACACACCTCATAGAGAGGAGAAGAAATACAAGGTAAGTCGTCGACACATTGCTTTGGAAAATGTTGAAGATATGGAGAAAATAGATTTGGACAAATTCATGGATGATCTTGACATTCAAGACATCACACATTATGACTCTGATAAGGATCCACAAAAAGAAGATGATGTTATATTCATATCACTTAAGGATCAAATACAACAACAAAAAATGGAGACCCAAGAAAATAAAGACATGGATGTTCCTGATGAAGTATGGCCAGACACTTCAGTCATGGACACAACATAACTAGACCCTGCAGAGAAAATACAAAAAGATGAAGATGTCACTGCTCAAAAAGATCAAACCGACAAGCAGGACACCACTCTAGACACAACCCAAGCTAGCATACAAATCAATATGCCTGTATTAATGAAGGAAATCAATATAATAGATGGTAATGAAGGATATACTACAAAAGATACAAGGACACCTGAGGACAAGGGTGATGTAGAAGAAAAAGACACCACAGATGACACAAAGGACACAACTACAAAACAAGCTGCAACTGATGATCAGAAAGATAAGAATACTGATCAAAATAAAGAGGAAGTAGAAAAGGTAGAAGAGGACACACAGAAAGAAAAGAGTGAAGAAGAAAAGAAAGATGAACTGGAGAAGAAAACAAAATAAAAATTTGTAGAGACACCAAAGGTTGATGGAGAGACGTCTTCACAAAACTAATAGGTACACCCCGAGTAGAAAATACAAGAAGCATCTTCTACAAAGCCTTCACCAAGAACTTTAGAGAGGAAAAATGAACTAAAAATGGTAGTTCATACATCTGCATCCCCACAAGTCTCAAAGAAGAAGAAGAGAAAGCATAAGAATCCAGTAACTCTGGATGAAATCATTGAGATTCCAGTTTGTGATCCCAAGACATTGGATCCAACTAAATTGACATAGTGAAGTTTTGTGGGTGTCATACGCACCGCAGTTTTTACTTCCTAACAAGAGTTTTCATCGATATCATATCTTGTGTTATGTGTTTATTACTTTCATGAATGTTTCTGTGAATGTTGTAAACAATTAAATATTATGATTTAATATTACATGCATAAGAAAGAACAACAATAATGGTCGGTAATACAGTAAAGAATGATTACTAATGATGAATGGTGAAAAGCGTTAAAAGTTTTAGAGGTACTGATTCACCCCTCCCCTCTTAGTACTACTTTCCATTAATCCCAAAAGTTATGTCTTCCCCAAAACCATACATTTTTTCTATTCTTATATAGGATATGTCCTTCTTGAAAGAAGATATGATTCTTATCAACAATCACTATGACTAATGATGATCGAACAATCATCATGACCTACCAATATTCTCTACTTCTAACTAAGTATTATTTTCTTGCACCATTTCATCTAACATTCATCATCTTCTTTCAAGAGATTAGTCATGCCTTTATTGCATAAATACTCTCTCAAGGGGGTATCATTTACCTTGTTGTCACCTTTTTCCCACAGGGGCATTATTTTTATCAAATTATTCTTTCAAACAATGCCTAAAATGCATTGTATGAAAGAGGGGCAAAATATAGACACCTAAAAATGGCCTATTTCTCTAATGCAATGACATTACTAATATTCTTCTTTAATTTATTTAATAATATTTATTATTTAATAAATTGTGTACTTACAAAGCATATTTTGTTGTTCCCCCCCTCCAAACTATTGCTTCAACAAAATAGGCTTAGATTCCAAAGGTGCTCGCATTAAGATCCGGTGGAACAAATGAACTCCCTTCACATGTTTCCTTTTACTTCCATACCATAACTATCTTCTTCTTATATTCATCTAATTTTATAATTTTCTTTTCATTTTCAGATTTTCTCAGAGTAGTTATATATCTACATGTGTTAACATAGTGTCTAGATTGAATGCATTTGTAACATCTAATGTTCCTTTGTCTTGAATTTACTGAGTGAACTTTAGATCTGCATTGATTAGCTTATTGACCATACCCATGATAAAAATAGCAGTGACCATGAATGAAATTATTCATTTCATTCATTCCAGCTGGATCAGATAATTGACTTCTAAAATGACTAGATTTGTCACCAAACTTGCAATAGTTAAAGCATTTATACCTTGTTCCATCTTGCTTCTACATTCTATATCTTTATGCCCAAACTTTTAGCATTGAAAATAGTAACCATTAAATGATAATACCTTTGAGTATTTGGTTACCTGATCTGAGTTTTCTTTATCAGTGTATTAATGTTCCAAACCTTGGTTGTAATCTTGGATTTTTCTTTAGCTTCAACTACTTTATATTTACCCTTGTTTTTCTTATTTGAGCTTTCACTAGAGAAACCAAGCCCTTCCTTATCCTTGTGACTTTTCCGTAGGGACAAATTTTGTTCGAGAATTATGCTACTCTCACATACTTTTTCTTTTGATTTCAACTTTCTTAGCTCTTTTTCTAGCTTCTTTTTTTCTTCCATTTTATGTTTGATAATATCTTTGAGATTTTCTTCAATCTTATTGCACTCTTCCAATCATAGCTTTAGATTTCCAATGTCTTCTTTTAATTTCTTTAAATCTTGGATGAATTATTTATGTCTTTCTTTTATTTTAAAAATTTTCTCCCTTAGCTTAGTGATATAGCTATTCACCTTGAGATTTTCTTTTAGTTTTTCATTTTTCAGATTCTGTGCATTCCATATGATCTAACATTGTCTTCATTTATGGAGTTGTAGCCTTTCCTTTGGGATTACAATCTAATAATAGAGCTAAAGCTATAGCAGATCTCAATACTATTATGCTGGTAGATGATTTGGGTTGTAAGAACGTGGCTGGAGGGAGACTCTCTCAATATCACCAATAATATTATAGGCTTAAGAAAACCTTCGTCTACTATAGAGTATATAATAGATAAAATTAAAGTTGTTTCTCTAAAATTTGAAAAGTTTCACATAACCCATGATTACTGTGAAAATAATATGGTTGCAGATGGGTTCGACAACATTGGGGTTAAAAATAACATCACCCACAAGTGGTTTGGAATGAAAAATATCAATGATGACATTAATAAGCTCATTTATTATGATAAGATTAATCAAAATGAGGGAACCATTCAAAGTAATGATGATTTTGAGTGATATGAGACATATTTTATGTACTGGTGATGTGAAGTGGCAGGAAGATGTATTATCATTAATACTCATCTTTTTACACACGCTTTGTGGGTGTTTCAGACTACTTTCACACTGAATGCTTATCATTTTGAGTTTTATATGCCCATTTTGAGAAAATCTGATCTACGCCAGGCTGTGCACAAGTCTAGTAACTGCATTCTAGAGCTTAATTTCATGAAGGAAGATATGGGATGGGATCTTAAGAGAGAAGAACCCTAAGATTGTAAATGGGTTCATAAATATTTTTTTTGGAAGAAACTTTAGAAGGGAAGGGTCAAGCAGTATCTTTAGCGCTTGCATGGAAACAATAAAGATATTACTATGGGTTTTTCTCTAGGCTTGGATAATGGGGTTGTGCACCTTGAAGGTAAGTCTTTTTGTCTTACTTTGGACCTAACTACAGAGATTACGGGTCTTCCGCTTGATGGCATGAATTACTTCAAAGATAGGAAAATTGGTAATAAGGCTTTTAAGGATTTCCCTAAAACTATTGAAGAGGGAAATTTTAGTTAAGGAAAATGTTGATTTTGTCAATATAAATAATATCAAGATCATGTGGGCTCAGGTATTGAGGGTAATCATGGAGTATTTTACCTTAAACGATAGATTTGGAGTATTTTACCTTAGACAAAAGATTTTCAAGGGTTTACAACTTCCATTTTGTTCTTGTTAATCATTTCCATCACAATAATAGGGTTTCTTTCCCCTATTTCTTGTTGAGTTCCTTGAACTAGAGTATCATGGACAATAGAATCAAGTCTAGCTCTCTAGTCCTCCATGAAGGTCTAATTTTACTCATTGCTGAGTATTGCCAAAGACAAGATCTCAGAGCCAGTGCCTAAGCAAGTTGGCAAGTAGAAGAGAAAGAGTGTGGAGAAAAATTATGGGAATAAAGTGAGCCCCTCACCTAATAATAAAACTAGAAAGGATACTCTTGGGAAGAAAGAGGCTCCCCTATCTATCTTCAATGAGGTGGAGGGAATGAAGTGTGATGATGACAAGGATGACAATACCTCTGAGGAGGAAATCCTAGATAAAGATGATCTTAATAAAAAGGAGATTCTTGAGAAGGATGATACCCCCATGGAAGAGAACAAAGAGGAGTCTAATAAGAATTTCCAGGATAAAAGCCCTCCTTCTCTGGAAGGAATAGGTGATATTTTCTCTGCGGTTGCCAAAGATATAGCTAGAGATGAAATTGTGAAAGACCCCCAACAGGAAATTTTTGAGGATGCTATAAATCTACACAATGTTCTGGATCAGCCTCAGATGAAGGACAATAATGCCCAGAAGGGGAGTGGTGAAGATAGTGTTAAGGTAAATGTTGAAGATGAGAACATTGACAGGGAGACTAAAGATGGGAATGATACTGGTGAGGGGAATATTGGTGAGATGGGTAAGGAGACCAATGCTGATAATTAAAAGGGAACTACTCCTTTGGAGTTTCTTACCCAAATTGTTGACTTGACTATTAATTGGGAGGATGAAGATCATCCTAACACTCCCTATGAGAACCTTACTATTGAGGTAAACACTGAGAAGGGAAAGAGTACTAAGAACCAAAAAAAAGGTCAGGCTGCATCTCTTGAGGAACATGACCTCAACACAAAAAGAGTCACCACCATGAGCATCTTGAATGCGGCTAGAAGCAGAGCTATCCTGGCCTTCAAACTAGATAAATGGGCATTTCATGAAATCCAAGTTCTGAGTATTAAGTACAAAGCCTTGAATTCTAGGAATGGGGTGCTTGAAGAGATAGTGGATAAAATGAGGAACGATGCTGCCATGTATAATTGTAAAGGTAAAGGATTTTGAGAGTTCTAGTTCACTTAATGAGAAGATTACTAGCATCATGGATGAGAATCTCACCCTCATCCTCAATAGAGAAATTAATAATGAGACCATTCTCAGGAAGCTCTTGACCCTCAGCAATGAGGGCATGAAAGCTACTGTCACTAACTGTAATGTGTTGTATGCTCTGCTGGAAGGGAATTACATAGATAAAAATGTCATTACCATTGACGATGATGTTGTTAAGCAGGATGAGAAAATTTTTGGCCCTGGATCTAGAAACAGAGAAAGCACAAAGAAGAAAATGGCTTCTCAGCCTAAAGATATTATGAGCCTTAAGGAAACTATCCATAAGATTCAGGCCCTGCTGGTGGATTCTGAGGATTTTCTCAATATGTTGGACTAAATTGTGTTGTTGGGAAATTTTTTGTTTTTGTTTGCTGGACAATGTACTGGCCATTTTTTTTTCTCTTTTTGAGGATTATTCTTTTATTGTAATATCTTGGGGTTTTCCCTCTTTTGGTTCTGCTATTTACTTAAGGCAGTCATTGTCTTTTCATTTCTTTTAATGTTCTTTCATGCTTCTATATTCTAAAGGGTTTCGGGGTCCCTTCTAAACCTATTGTTACCTCGATAAAAAACATTGTCTTCATTTCTTCATCGGAGTAATATTATCCTGCCATCTATTCGACCTACCGAAATCTCCCTTAAGCAATTAAGATTTATTTACAAGGGACCAAGCTCTAATACAAATTATCGAATAGTCCTCGACAACTGAGAGGGGGGGTGAATCAATTATCCTAAAACATTTTTAAACTATTTGATCTAGTAGAAATATTAATCCAATTAGATAATAAAAATAGAAATGAACTTGAAATAATATAAGAACACCATACACAATGAACACCAGATTTATGTGGACAACCCAAGATGGCCAGGAAGAACCACAGAGAATGCTAATTCTCAATTATAAGACACCAATTAAGGTGACATTGATTCTCACTGCAGGTAGGCTTACTGCCCAACTATCATAACCAATACAAAAATAATTGATTATCAAAACAGTCTTACAATCAAAACTTGAAATAATGAAGCCACGTCTACAAATGCAAGAATTCAGTTTCGATTAAGTGCATAGTATATCTCTACAACAGATCTGGTTAGGAATATTCTACCCAAAATCCTCCACTACTTTTCACAAGATCTGGATGTTATATCTCCTTATGTTGACTATCTTTTCCATATCACATAACCCTGATGATCACCTTCATAAAACTTTGCAATTCATCTTTGTTTTTCCACGCTCTATATGTGTAACCAAAAAGATCTTATATATATACCCGTAGAAAGATTCAACCTAGAAAAAATGTTGGCTTGAGAAAAAAATCATGGAATATTTATTAAGGATTAGCATGCTAGCATCAGACCCAGAATACATGTCACACATTAAGATTTTGTTTCCATGTTACTACGGGACCCATAAATAGGTCATACAAAAGATAAGTACGTTACATAGCCAAAATGCCAAAGGATAAAGAAATTTGAAATGTGCAAGATATATTCTAATACCGATAGGAATGTCACAACAAATACCATGTCTTGATATCATTAAATTCAGTATCAACTAGAAGAACAAGATTAACTGCATCTATTAGGATAGAAGTGACAAGCTAGAAAACTATAACATACTGCATGAGTGTCCAGATAGTAAGGATACCTAGAATGAGTTTTGACAAGACCAACCAATCACCAAAAGATTGATCTTCACTATACTTTAGTAAATGTCCTCCATAATAGTCCCAAAAATAATACTACCATATCCGGATAAAGGATTAAATCCACACTACACAATATTATAACACACTCCATATGATAGATAAATATTGTAGATCATCTAGAGAACAATATTCTAGATCACAAAATTTGACATCAATGATAACAATGCAATATCATCTCAACAAAGAAATCACCCCAAAAAAAATCAAGAAACCACAAAAATTAGAAGTTTGACCTGAGCTAGTAGAGGAACCCTCTCCTACTATAGGAAAGTAAAGAAATGCCAAAACATTTCCACCCATTCCATAAAAAAATGACCAACTATTTCTAGTCTAATTGAGAAGGTGATGCAAAAGGAAAAAATCAAACCCTCTAATTCTACACTTGTGATACAAAATCCATTACTATCATCTCTAGTCTCACATATATTCTTTGGACTAGGGGTGCTAGCTACAAAACATTTAGAAGAAGAATAAAAATTGAAAAGGGCATCTAAAACAACTAGGAGGTTACATAGGTTGAAAACAATTGCATGGATATAGAAGAAGAAAATTTAGTTTATGATAGATTTCCCTTTTAAAGCCATTAGTGAGTATGATTACACTGAGATGGAAGAAAAGGTTCTAGAATCAAGGTTAGAAAAGGCATGGTATGTAGAAGAGGCACATGATGTAGAAGAGACACATGATGAACACAAGGTAGAGGAAGAAGAGGAGTTAGAAGATTAAGATGAGACAAACTATTAAGAGGAGGAAAAATATAAACAAGAGTCCCATGATGAGGAAGACGCATCAATTGAAGAGGATATACTAGAATTAATGGAAAGGGAGAAGCTAAAACCAATTTCAAAAGAAGAACATGTTTAAGAACTAGAGGTTGAATTTATGAATGTAGATGATACCAATTATGACTGATTTGTAGAAATGCAAGCTTAGGAATCCATAGGCATTATTGACCAGATCACTAGTATAGTTCCTGAATGGTATATCTTACCATATTCTATCCCCCTTCCTAAACTCTTTTCAAAAAATTAGTTAATATAGAGTTATCTTAAACCATTCAGATAATTAAAACATATAAGAGCATGAAAGCTACATAAAAAACAAACACCATATAACCAGAATTAACATGGAAACCCAAGATGGGAAAAAATATAAAGAAAATAATTCTCATGAATATAGAGCTGGTTAAGGTGACACTGATCAAGGTTATATTTACAAAGGTTGACTGCAGGTAAGGCTCACTATCGTTTGAGCTAACTGTCCTAGAGTAATAAGGCTCACTACCAATTTTAATATAAGAAATATTACATTTTATAATGTAGGGGATTGTATGGTAAGAAATTGGATGTGATGTTACCAATGTGTAATGTACGGGGTTAGATAAGATGTTCCCCTTTTATCCTTAAATACACAAATGGAGGATCAAAATCGATTAACCCCAAAGGAAGGATCAATGCATAAGTGAATCAATCATTTGGAAATGAGTGTAAAGAGGAAGATCTTAAGTTCTTGTTTATAGAAAAGAATGTGTTATATGGTTAGAAATATTAAGAACCTTAATTGAAATGGATAGGAGAAAAGCACTAACCTTGATATGTTACAGATCTGAATAATTCTATTTTCGGGGGTCTGCACTCAGTTTCTAGAAAATCTGAGACCAGATCTGGAATAGAAACGCAAAGATGAACAAAACCCAAAAATATTTTTCTGTTCTGACACAGTTTTGATTTTGACCCTCAATTCAATGTCCCCATTTAGCTAGAATTTTTGACTCTAGCCTAGGGAAAAATTGACCTCAAAAGTCTCAAACTAAAAATCTATTTCCAGATCCCAAAATTTTTCTGAAAAGGGTATCCGAATCTGCACTCCAATTTTCTGTTCTAAACCTATACCTACAAGAAAAATGAATTTGTTTGTTGGGGGGGGAGGGGTTTTCCTTAGTCAAACCCCAATTTAGGAATTAACCTTGAAATCAATAATTGAAATAAAGAATGCTAGAAAGTAGTAGAAGTAGATCTAATAATGAAGCTATGATATTCAATGGATATGCAATTGTATTTCGAATGTAAACAAGTATGTAAATGTGAAAACTTGGACTCAATATTAGAAACCATAAACTTCCATGATTGTATGCTTGGAATCCACCTTAAGGAGAGAATGAATTAGTCTTGAGGATGCACAAAGGATCTTGAAGGAAGATCACACCACCATGATAGATAGATCTAGGGCTTGAATGATGAATCTTGAATGCTTGAACCAAATCCCTTCAAAGGCTTGAAAGCTTGAATCCTTGATCTTCAATGGAGAACTTGAATGCTTGAGAGGAAGACTTGAACACTTTGAAAGCTTGAAAACATGTAGAAAAATGGATGCTTGAACATTTTTCTTGATGATATTTTGTACTTGATATGACTTATCTTGGCTTCTTATTTATTTTTTGTGCTTAGAGCTCACTTTGAGAAAATGAAAGGAGAAAACTTCCTTATATATGAAAATAGGGCACAATCTTCTAGAGAGGCCTACATAGGAGAATTTCATTCTAGACCTATATCCCTAGAAGAGGACCTATATTAAATATAATTTAAGAATCATCTCTTCGAAACCCAAAATAGGCAACCCGGAAGCGGGAAATGAACTTTTGATGACCTTTGACAGCCGACAAATTTCAAAACTTGGAAGGGGAACCCAGGTCAAGGTCAAGGTTAACCTTGAACTAGGTCAAGGTCAAGGTCAACCTTGACCTAGGTCAAGGTCGAGGTCGACCTTGACCCAGGGAGTCAGAATCTCTGGAAAATATGCCAGATGGGATGGATGGTGCCCAGAGAGGCCGAATTAGGGTCCTAAATAGGAATAGAAGTAAGAGAGGGTGCAGAAATGGGGGGACAATATGATGGTGGTGAAAAACACCCCCTAAGGAGGGATACATTTTCTTAACATGGAAGTTCTTCCATTTTAAGATGATACATTAAGCTGCCAATTTAGCGGGGGTATGGAAATCGAACATACTCGTGGTAAAGTTAGAAGAAAGACTCTAGTGGATCACAATGATGTAGAGAATCACTTAGCCAAGGACATCAACCCGTAGACCAAGGATTCTAACTCAACATAAATGCATAAAGATACAAAAGCAAAAGTGAAANTTAACATGGAAGTTCTTCCATTTTAAGATGATACATTAAGCTGCCAATTTAGCGGGGGTATGGAAATCGAACATACTCGTGGTAAAGTTAGAAGAAAGACTCTAGTGGATCGCAACGATGTAGAGAATCACTTAGCCAAGGACATCAACCCGTAGACCAAGGATTCTAACTCAACATAAATGCATAAAGATACAAAAGCAAAAGTGAAATTAATCATAGAAAACATACATGATTACATAAGCAATATAAGAACAACACTATAGATAACATAGCTTCATGATCTAATCCTACTAGCATGAAAGTGAAAGAGAGAAAATTGATAGTGATTACCTTGCCTAGTAAGATGCCCAACTTACCATGAATCACCAAGGAGGGAGATCCCAACAGGTTCACCCATAAACTATGCTTTGTAATTGTAATGCGTCTTCCGACGACTTGAAATATCCATAGATCCACATTCTTGTATCACTATGGAATATAAAATGTGTCTTTTCAGGATTTAGCAACTTATGCACATTACCTTCCAAGGATTTAGCATATTTTAAAATGTGTATCTCTCCAGGATTTAGGAACTTATGTGCGTTACCTTCCGAGGATTTAGCAAAAATAAAAATAAAAAATAAAAATGTGTATCTTCAGGATTTAGCAACTTATGTGCATTACCTTCCAAGTATTTAGCATATTGTGACATTTAAACTATAGTATAAGGGAGATCCTATATATTCCCCCTCCTTATCATGAGTACCCACTAGCTAGGATAAGGAAGATAAAGAGGATACCTACTTCACAAGGTAAGGAGATATCCAACTTAACAACAATATACACTATATCCTTAGTAAACAGTAATGACCCTTACCTCTAGGAGCATAGATAATCATGAAATGGATATGTCGCATGTGGAAAAAGGATCCTCAAAGAGGAAGAGATATTATCAGAAAGACCCCCCACTATAAAGGAATGCTTAGGATAAAATGTCATCTTATAAAGAAAAAGGGGACCAAAGATTTGATCATCAAGCCCCCTGTGATCAAGAGGAAGAGGAATCTTGGATTGAAGGAACCAAACTCTAACCCAAAGAAAAGGAAAGAATTTATAATAAACATAATTTGCAACATAAAGAAGAGGTGATGACCTAGGACAATCACCTCTCACATAAGAGGGCATCCATAGCTAAACACATAAATATTTATAAGAAAATAATGTTGTATGATAAACAAATGCCACTAAGCTAAGGAAAGTAGATCCTTAGATAGAGGAAGAAGGAAAATACCTTGCCCCTCAGGACTGAAAGCGAGGGATATATCAAATTATATCAAGAGATTTTGTAGCAAAGAGATATCTTTACAAAACAAATGTCCTAAAAAATATATCATGAATGATTATGAGCGAAGGAAGTATGTATCATAATAAAAAATTATAAGGATAGAATATAGAAAGAATAACCAATTAAACTCAAAGAAAAATACATGCTAAGAGCATAATGGATTCTAGAAGATTGAAAGGAAATACCTCTTGGGCCCCAGTTAAGAGATAAGAGGAAAATTATGATCTAACTTATAGAAGAACAAGGGCAATACCCTATATCAAAATTATGAAGAAATTGTAATACCACCCGGGAATAAGATATAATTCCTAAAGAATCTCTTTCTCTAACATATAATTTGAAATGCACACAATCAACAAGTAAATGTGTATTACTATAATGAAAAGGATATCTGTATTTAGAGAGAGCATTATTTGGTATGGGTTTAAATATTTCTTTCTTAGAATTCATTAACTGGACATACACTTTCTTAGCCACATCTTGAGGAGTATCAGGGTGATCTAAAGAAGGTGTTGGAAGAAGAACATGAAGAGGAGGATGATGGTTAAGATCAACCACCTTGATTGGAGGAGGTGGGAAGCCTATACCATCCACATCTTGTTTAGGGGATGAATGAATTGGGATTTTAATGCCATGTTTATTAACACCAGGCCCTACACCCTTATAGCCTTGTTTATCCACCATAGTGTATCCGTTAGTGTACCTATCTTGCAAAGCTTCTACAGGAGGTGATTTATTATGGTGTTCATGAGAAAATGTTGTGTATGGTGGAATGATAAGTTTAGAAGAGGTTTATTTTTTTCCCTTTAATATCATCATGGATTGGATAAGAAGGGGAAGGTAAATGAAAGAATTCTCAAACATTGGTATCATGAACCCTAGCTTGAGCCCCATCATAAGTGTGGGAATAAATAGGGATTGAAGATGGAGAAACAATAATAGGAATATTAGGAATTGGATTAGGCATGATAGGATTAGGATTAGGAGGATTTGGAACTAGATTAGGAATCATAGGATTAGGATTAGGAAGATTAGTAGGTGGGGTATCATCTACCCAATTCTTCACATAATCCAAAAGAGTAATAAGTCAACTACACAAATCTTTGATGAAAGTTTTGAAAGTAGGAAGGCTAGTATTAGTTAATCTCAAGATAGCATAAGAAAGAAGATTAATAAACATGATGAAATGGATGTTACTTTCATAAACATCATAAGTACTATAAAGAGATGCTAAAAGAAGCATAATGAAAAAAATAGCCATACCCCAAAGAATCTTAAAGATCTTCATAGTGAATAAAATGTGAGAAATGTTTTTTAAATATTTTTATGAGTATGTAGATTTTTTGTATTTTAAAATGAAAGAGTATAAAAGAAAACTAATTTAGTATGCATGAAAGATCTAACACAAGATGCAAATCTAACACCAAAAAGAAAGAGTTGTCTATCGCGAGTTCACCAAAATGTAATATAAGAAATATTACATTTTATAATGTATGAGATTGTATGGTAAGAAATTGGATGTTATGTTACCAATGTCTAATGTAGGGGGTTAGATAAGATGTTCCCCTTTTATCCTTAAATACAAAAATGGAGGATCCAAATTGATTAGCCCCAAAGGAAGGATCAAAGCATAAACGAATCAATCAATTGGAAAAGAGTGTAAAGAGGAAGATCTTAAATTCCCGTTTATAGAAACAAATGTGTTATATGTTTAGAAAGATTAAGAACCTTAATTGAAATGGATAGGAGAAAAACACTAACCTTGAAATGTTACAGATCTGAAGAATGTTGTTTTTGGGGGTCTGCACTCAGTTTCTGGAAAATCTAAGACCGGATCTAGAATAGAAACAGAAAGATGAACAAAACCCAAAAATATTTTTTTGTTCAGACACAGTTCCGATTTTGACCCTCCAGTCAATGTCACCATTGACCCAAAATTTTTGATTTTGACCTAGGGCAAAATCTACCTCAAAAGTCTTAGACTAAAAATCTATTTTTGGATCTTGAAAGTTTGTTGAAAAGGGTATCCAAATCTATACTCTAATCCGCTGTTCTGAACCTGTACCTACAAGAAAAATGGATTTGTTTGTTGGGGGGGAAAGGTTTGCCTTAGTCAAACCCTAATTTAGAAATTAGCCTTGAAATCAATAATTGAAATAAATAATGCTAGCAAGTAGTAGAAGTAGATATAATAATGAAGCTATGATATTCAATGGATATGCAATTGTATTTCGAATGTAAACAAGTATGTAAATGTGAAAGCTTGGACTCAATATTATTAACCATAAACCTCCATGATTGTATGCTTGGAATCTACCTTAAGGAGAGAATGAATGAGATTTGAGGATGCACAAAGGATCTTGAAGGAAGATCACACCACCATGATGGATAGATCTAGGGCTTGAATGATGAATCTTGAATTCTTGAACCAAATCCATTCAAAGGCTTGAAAGCTTGATTCCTTGATCTTCAATGGAGAACTTGAATGCTTGAGAGGAAGACTTGAACACTTTGAAAGCTTGAAAACATGTAGAAAAATTGATGCTTGAAATTTTTGCTTGATGATAGTTTTTACTTGATATGACTTAGCTTGGATTCTTATTCCTTTTTTTTGTGCTTAGAGCTCACTTTGAGAAAATGAAAGGAGAAAAATTCCTGTATAGTCAGAAAATGGAAGCACTTCCATTGTAGACATGTTTAGCCTTCCGAGTAAGTGGTTTGGGGTCATGGAAAGCACCTTAAATGGGTTCCTAAATTTGACATGGCTTCCTCCCTGATTTGTTCCTCTTTTCACTCCTGTTTGGCCTGATTTTTGCATTCTAAATGGCAGACTGATGATTCTAGGCTTCAGGGTCAAGGTTGACATTTTAGGTCTATGTCGACCTCAACCCTAACTTAGATCAAGGTCGACCTTGACCTTGACCCAAGGTTCAGATCCTGAGGTTTTCTAGTTTCTAGAGGTCGGCCTTTGCAAAAAGTATTTCCCACTTCCGGGTCGGTTGTTTCGGGTTCTGAAGCATTGATTCCAAAATTATATTTGATATAGGTCCTCTCCTAGGGGTAAAGGCTTTAATACGATTTAATTCTCCTATGTAGGCCTCCTTAGAAGATTGTGCCCTAATTTCATATAAAAGGGAAGCTTTCTCTCTCATTTTCTCTAAGCATTAAGGACGATCATCAAGTGAAGCTAAGTAAGATTGAGGATTATCATCAAGCATTCCTAATTGATAACAGGAAAGCATTCATCCATTCAAGCATCCATTTTCATGAAGGAGATCCATTGGAGGCCATTGAAGAATTGAAGCTACAAGGTGCCCTTTTGGTGATCTCTCCATCCACCTTCTTCCAAGCCTATTCCAAATTCAAGAACCCATCCAAGACTTGGTGTTGGAGATCCATTAGCAAGAGATTGAAGATATCCTACCTTTCTGCATTCCACATTTGAAGCATACTTGTGGATTCAAGGATTCAAATCCGCCACAAGGACTTTTTCAAGAAAGGTGAATTTATACATTTACTTTGGCTATTTTTGTAGTTTTATTTACATATATTTGAGGTTAATTCCAAAACTAGGGTTTGACCAAGGAAAACCCCTCCCCCACAAC
>MU228109.1:3124560-3157170 GCA_018584345.1 Thuja plicata
GGTCCTCTCCTAGGGGTAAAGGCTTTAATACGATTTAATTCTCCTATGTAGGCCTCCTTAGAAGATTGTGCCCTAATTTCATATAAAAGGGAAGCTTTCTCTCTCATTTTCTCTAAGCATTAAGGACACTCATCAAGTGAAGCTAAGCAAGATTGAGGATTATCATCAAGCATTCTTAATTGAGATCAAGCAAGAATTCATCCATTCAAGCATCCATTTTCATGAAGGAGATCCATTGGAGGCCATTGAAGAATTGAAGCTACAAGGTGACCTTTTGGTGATCTCTCCATCCACCTTCTTCCAAGCCTATTCCAAATTCAAGAACCCATCCAAGACTTGGTGTTGGAGATCCATTAGCAAGAGATTGAAGACATACTACCTTTCTACATTCCACATTTGAAGCATACTTGTGGATTCAAGTATTCGAATTTGCCACAAGGAATTTTTCAAGCAAGGTGAATTTATGCATTTACTTTGTCTATTTCTATAATTTCAATTACATATATTTGAGGTTAATTCCAAAACCGGGGTTTTACCAAGGAAAACCCCTCCCCCACAACAAAACAATCTCCTTTTTCTTGTAGGTACAGGTACAAAATAGTGGATTTGAGCCCAGATCTGGATACCCTTTTTGAAAAGATTTCGGGATCCGCAAACAAAGTCACTTTCAGATCTATGTAGGTCAGGGTTGACATTAGTGGGTCAGGGTTAACATTTGTGGGTCAAGGTTGACCTTTTTCATAAGACGACATCAGAACAGAAAATGATTTCTGGGTTTTGTTCATCTCTACGTTTTGGTTCGGTATCAACTGTCAATTTTTCCAGAAACTATCTACAGACCTCAAAAATAGCATTCTTTGATCTGGAATATTTCAAGGTTAGTGAATTTCTCAAATCTTTTTAATTACAGTCATATATCATTTCTATACATATAATTAACAGAATTTAAGGTATTTCCTTTGTCATTCTCCTTTTCAAATAGTTGATTCAATTGTGTATTAACCCTTCTCTTGGGTTGATCAAATTGGATCTCCCATTTACGCATTTGAGGATAAAAAGGAACATCTTATCTTCTTCTTAATCACAATTGCAACACTTAATCAATTCAACTCAATTAAGGTTAATACAATCTAGGTAATTCAAAGAACAATCTACACATCAATACCTTACATTTGAAGATAATCAATTCACAAACAATCTATCCATTTCAAGTCTTACATTTTAATAATCAATCAAACCATTCTTTCTTAACACATTATACATTTTTAATAAACATATCTCTATTTCAATCCCCTTTACATTTTGGTGAGATAAACCTTTAAACCACGATTTCTTATCTTACACTTCCTTATATATGAAACTAGGGCACAATCTTCTAGAGAGGCCTACATAGGAGAATTAAATTCCAATTAGACCTATATCCCTAGAAGAGGACTTATATTAAATATAATTTAATAATCGTCACTTCAGAACCCAAAACAGCTGACCCAAAAGCGAGAACTAAACTTTTGATGACCTCTGGCGGCTGACAAATATCCAAACTTGAAAGGGGGACCTAGGTCAAGGTTGAGGTCAACCTTGACCTAGGGAGTCAGAACCCCTAGAAAATATACCAGATGGGATGGACGGTTCCTAGAGAGGCCCAATTAGGGTCCTAAATAGGCACAAAAGTAAGAGAGGATGTAGAAATGGGGGACAATATGATGGTGGTGAAAAACACCCCCTAAGGAGGGCTAAACATTCTTAACATGGAAGTGCTTCCATTTTAAGATGATACACCAATACAATAATGACAGATTACAAAAAGGTCTTACTGGTGCAGGAACACCTACTCATTTTCTCATTAGGATGCATTATGAAGGATTTTACATTTTTTTTTCAATGTCTTGTCTAGGCTATGTAAGGTCCTAAGGACCATTTGCGATCCAAATCAAATCATGTTGTAAGGCATTGGAAGCTATTTATTCAATGAAGACCTATAAGGTCTTGATAGGGTCAAACATGGTAAAATCTTGTAAAAGTGCCTAATATGGGTTTAAATGATTTAATAAGGGTATTATAGCATGTCTAGATAGGTTTTGAGTGATTTTGAGTCATTTGGCTTCAAAGTTGCAAAATTGTAAATCTTGCAAAAAATGTTGCTATGTTAAAATGTCTCATTATGCAAAAATGGATAGTTAGAGGTTCATGAGTAGTTGGTTTTCAGTTAGAAAGGGATGGTTATGACTTAAAAGGAATTAAAAGGTCAAAATTAGGGGGGGTTTGTACATATGGTTGAAGAAAGTTAATGACATAACTCTTTAAAAAAAATAAAAATTCCTATGTTTTCTTTGATTCTCTGCATGGTATAGATAGTCATTGTACTGTACAAGTGAAAAAATTATATTGATGGATAGAGGAAGGATTTATCTTTCATTTTTATTTTATTTTTCTTATTTTTATTGAGTTTTGAGGGAGTTATACCATTTTTAGTAAAGACAGGTCCAATTTTCTAGGTTTTTCTTCTTCAATAGTCTTGTTCTCTCATTTGGTAGGAATTGTACGGGAAAAATATATACCTCAAACCAATTGGAGTATTTAGGAATGTGAACCTAATTTAATTTCATTTTTGTTTCATCAATTTTTATGGAGTATTAAGAAAATAATGGAATTTGTCCAAAACCCTCATGTAGGGTGAACAGTGAATTCAAAAATGATCTATCTCTTGATTTTTCCAAAGAAAATGGACATAAATTGGTGAAATGACTCTTTATAATGTATATTTTGAGTCCCCAAATTTAATGATCTAAGCACTAAGTTTACCCATGTTTCAATGATTCCCTATGGGATTGGTTTTATTGGTTTAGACTGTCATGCCAATCAACATTAGAGAATATGTGTTTTGATTACAATACAAAGTTTCCCTCAATAAATAATCTATTGGAAAAGATTGTTAAAATGTATTTTTACCCCTTCAAAGTTAAGGATTGGTAAACCTACAAGTTTTTTTCCATTTATATCACTGTTATGTCAAAATTAATGTGTAAAAGTTAGTGTAAATATGTTATGAAACTCTTTTCTATCCTGTGGTTTTGGGGGTTGTAAAGGGTGTTTACATGTTGGATTTTCTAGTGCTAAGTTTTATGATCATATTTTTTCATTAGTATACAAAGGAAACTATTTTTGAACCGTTGGTAACATGATCACCAAAAGACAGGTTTATAGTGCAACCTGACACAGAAGTTCACAGAGGTCACCGAAAATGATAAGTGCAAGTGAAAACCAAAACCAGTCTTCACCGAAAGTCAATTTATAGTGTAAACCAAGAGCATATTTTATAGTAAAAATTGATAGACAGTTCAGAGACAACATCGAGCATAAACTACAGAGCAACCTGAGCACCAGTCTACCGAGAGATAGTTTTATTTCTTAGAAATGTTGATCTGAGTTACATGTCAGATAAAACACTTAAGTTTTATATTTATATTTATACTTATCTTTAAAACCATTTCTTGAGGGACAAGTAAAGTACATGTAATTGTTTTAATCAGTCTAACTGATTAAAAACATGCAAACTAGGAGATCAAGGTCAAGTTGTAAACCTTTTATCATAGAGTTTTTTTTGTAAAGCGTGAAACCTAAACTAGGTCAATACATTATATAAATAGATGTAGTAATCAATCAGAAAATGATGATTGTATTCTAAAGGATCAGACAGAGAGTTTCATGCAAAAGGACACAAAAGATAGAATTCAGTTATGAAGAACAAGATTCAAGGCTACCAAG
Organism: Thuja plicata; assembly: GCA_018584345.1. Classification (NCBI taxonomy): domain Eukaryota; kingdom Viridiplantae; phylum Streptophyta; class Pinopsida; order Cupressales; family Cupressaceae; genus Thuja; species Thuja plicata. The sequence goes on from MU228109.1 coordinate 3,128,326, forward strand.
TAGAATAGAGGTATTAATCAATTACTATAAGTGATACATATACATTGTGAACTTAAAGGACCTATATTCAGAAATTCAAGAATGCATACTATCAGGTCAACAAGTATTTTTTACTACTCTAAAAATTGTAGCAAATAGAAGAAATCTTTTAAGAAGGTGGACTTAACAGTCTTTTTGTAAATCTCTTAACCGAGTGCACACTTAACAATGCTGCTAAATCTCTTAACAGAGTAGACCTTAACAAGTCTCAAATGTTACTCCTAACAGGGTAAGATCATCAGAAGTGATCACACTTGTAGGCTTAACCGACAGCTTCCATTCTGTAGATAGTGAAGCTTTGTGGGTTTCATCCCTACCACAACTTTTACCTTCTAACAGGGGTTTTCAGCATTACCAATTCTTGCTTCATGTGTACTTACATTTAATGAATGTTTCTATGAATGTTTACATGCAATTAAGTTTATGTTTTGATATTACATGCATAAGGTAGAAAAGCATCAATGGTTGGTAATGCAAGAAAAAATTACTAAGGGTTAATTGATAAAAAAAATTTAAGGGTACTGATTCACCCTTCCCCTCTCAGTACACACCATTCCATTATTCCAATAATTAGTATCAGAGCTAGAGCTCTAATTTGGAAAAGTTTAAATCACGTGAGAGAAAAGATCATACAATGGAAAGGTATAAGCTTGATAAGAATATTGAGAATCAAAAGTTGCAGATACAGATCTTCTATGAGAAATACAAAGAAGCTAGAATCAAGATGAGAGAGCTCTTGGATGAAAGAAAAGTTATGGAATCTCGCTGCAATGAAACAAACTATCATGAAGAAGAGATACCTGATTTATTTGAGTCATCAGGATCTACATCTAGTAATACATATGACACATCAGAAGGAAGCATTACAAGTCTGAATGAAATCAATCAACATCTGACTGAACAAGTAAAGGTACTACAAATTAGTCAAGAGACACAGATGGTAAGGATGATTGATGTTATGAATAATGCTAGACAAGGTGAACAAGAAAGAACATTAGCTATTTATGACAAGAGGAAGATCACTGAAAAGGTACAAGAGAGAGGAACTAAAATACAAAGAATTACTGAACGTCATCATGATATCACCAATCAAATAGTTCTTATGAGTCATGAGGCCAACCGAGTGAACATAGAAATCAATGGGAAATTAGAAGCTATTGGTAAACTAAGAGAAGAAAATGAGAGACTCAAGCATGAAGTAAGGATTTAGCAACAACACAATGATATGATCAAGAAAGTTGAAGAGAGTACCAAAAGAATGGATGATTTTATGAATGGACAAAGAAGAGTCATCAACAATTCTAGTCTAGGGTATATTGAGCATGAAGAATCATCAAATCAAACTGATAAAAAATATGTCTACACAAATCTGAGAGAAAAGAAGCAGTCATGAAATCACAGTGGAAAACTAGGCCACACATCAAATGTTTGCAGGAGCAAAGCTAGAGGTATTCCTAAATCTACTTCTACATTCATAGGAAATTGTTTTAATTGTAACAAGCATGGACATAATGCATATAAATGTAGATCTAAGGTAAAACAACCAAAAAAGGAATCCTACATGGAAAAAAATTGTTCCACTTGCCAAATGCATGACCACACATCTCTTGAATGTAGGAAAAAGAAAAAGAAAGCATGGAGGCCAAAAGAACAAGAAAATTCTTATCAACCGAGAAGCATCGGTAACTCATATGTTTGGGATTACAACACATGGGTAAATTGAATAGCATGTGGTAGATATGGACACATATCTACAAATTGCATGATGAAATGGATAAGAAGATCAAGGAACTAGACTATCTCCAGAATGGCATGCTTACACTGTCATAAGGTCGGTCATGTAAGCAAGGACTGCAAAGATTGAGTGATAGATTCAAGAACTTTTTCTAATGGAAACACCCTTTAAGATATCAGGACAATGAGAAATCAAATGTGGAGGAAAGCTACAAATAATGACAATGCTAGACTGAGCACCATAGTTGGTGACACCTCATCCAATGGATATGATGATAACACCACCCCCACCTAAGAAAAACAAGTAAGTATGGAACTGCACTATACAAAGCTATATTTTATATCAATTTCAATATACATTGATAATATGCCAAATTAGCATGAATGGAGATTCACTATGGTATTACTTGTTATGATTTTGTGAATCCAATCTTGTTGGTCAATACACACCAAGGATCATTGGTAATTATGTAAAAGACAGTTAAGTCTTCGCTACATACCGAGCATTATCAATGAACATGTGAAAAGTATAACTGAGTTGTCACTTACCCCAAGCAGTGTATACTCACCAGGCCAAAAATTTTACGTGATGACTGAGAAACTGCATCTTTGACCACCAAGAAGTAGGTAAAGCATTTATTGCACCACTTAGGGCATCGTCTATAAAAGGGTGACAAAAATCTCATTCATTCACCAAGCTTTTAAGAGAGAAGAGTAGAGTAAAGAACAAAGTGAAGAAGAGTGACCAAGGAGCTATCAGATTGCAGAGAGATTCAAAAACACATTCATTTCTACTTTGATAGATTCCCAGAATCTACAACTATAATCAAGTGAGTATATAAGACTCACCAAGCAAATAGATCATTTACAGATAAATCCCTAATTTGATAGAAACATGGAAACTACACCGCGAGTCACCAAGATCAAGAATGCAAAGGACAAGAAGGTCAACCTAATCAAAAACTCTACCTGCAAAGATCCCAAGAACAAATTTTTCCTTGAGTTTGCTTCATAAACTGACAACCAAGGAGCATTCTCAAGCATACCACCTAGGGTTTTTCTAGTTGAGGATGTCCGAGCATATATCCACTGCAAAGTTGAAAAAATCAGATATCTTGAAGTTGAAGAAGCTTACAAGAAGCTTTGCACAGATGGAAACCTGAAGGATGAACACAAACACATTGAGGTAAAAGGGTTAACAAATTCTCTAATGTTCCTGAAAGAGTTTAAAACTGAGTGGATTCAGATAGTAGTCAGCAGAGTACATGACAGGAAAATGTGGTTGGATGAACTGAAACCAATCACTAAGGATGTAATTCACATAGTAACCAGTTATCTAGTCACTGATAAGGCCAAATCCCTAAAAAATCCTTCTCGCTCTGAGATTGAAAATATGATAGGTGCAGTATGGGATGACAAAGGTTTAAAGGTTAACTCCATCACTGATCCAAAATTGATGTTCGGTACATGTGTATTGGAATACAAGGTATTTCAAGCTAGTAGACTGAATAACATAGCATGCAGAGCAGTTGACACTGCCTATAAGATTGTGAAGAAAGGTCTACAACTGGATTTATCCAAGTTTCTACTGAAGCAACTAGAGGAGAAAATGAGGACAATTAGGTCAGCAAGGTCTACTTCATGTAAGTTCAAATCACTCCTCGTGTACATTTTTCTATTTCCATATTTTCTTCCCATTTGTCAGTAATGTCAATTAGGACACAACCCAACTAGTAACTATACAAATTAGTGAATATATTAAGTCAGTAGGGGACAATTTTACATTAGTCATGGATGCATACTTCACTACTTTTAAGGACAAAATGAAGAAAAGAATGAGGATACTTGAACAATTGGTGGAATATTATAAAGATGATATATGTTTCATAGTGGATATTGACACCACCTTAATAAAACCACTTGTACTAAGGACAACATGATTACCACCTCTTAATTATGAAATCAACATTGATCAGGCCAAAAATTCTATTGAAGCATTATTTAATGAAGCAGTGGACAAATCATTACCTAGATTTGGCACTTATGAATAAGCTAAGGCCATAATCAAAACATGCTTAGTAGTGAAGAATATTGACAGAAATAAGACTGAAATGGTAAAGACACTTCAAAATATGTTGTTGATAAATGATGAAGAATCATAACAAAAATATGACACCGAGGGACAGTCACCCATTGGTGAGGGTGAACAATTGAGTGAATCTAAGTCAACTAAATCTGATGCACCACTAGCAAAGAAACCAAGAACTACTTTTGCATCAAGAACTAGGAGTCATACTACAAAATATGCAAACTCACCACCAGTTAAGAAAGGAACAATGATGACTTATAAGAGAAAGCCTCAAACTGGGAAATAGGCATTGAGGCAAAGAAGAAAATACATTAGAGGTAAAGAGGACAAGGATGAAACTGCACAGGATGAGAGTGAACAAACACTCCAACCTGAAAAGAACAAAATTCCTAAGATAATTGATGAGACTGCTGCATCAATCATCAAGAGAGGTAGCATATCAAATTATAAGATAAGGCAATGACTAACCTTATCTCCTAAATATCAAACCAAGATTGAAGAAGCTATCATCAAGGCAATGATTGCATTCAAATATGTACCTGTACAATTTAATAAGATGATGCCACACAAACTAAATGATAGAATATCGACAAGGTGGAATTATACACTGCATATACAAAAATAGATAAGGGAAAGATCCCTAGTCATAATTATGCCACCCAAGTCCAAAGTTGAAGAAATTGATGAAATGATGAATAAGCATTCAAAGAAATTTTCTGCTAAGATGAGAGCTTACAAGGTACTAGAGGGAAGATTAATAGAGCTTGATAAAGAAAGTGATGAAACATGGAATTAAATATTCAATCCACCTAAGGAGGATTCAAGCCCCGAGTAGGTATTATCCCTTACCAAGACCCCTCATTATGAAGAGAAAGAGGTCACACAGAGCCCAAATCACATCTTCATAAATGACACCTAGGACATCAATCCAGTAGAATTGACAACAGAGGCAGCCAAGGCCATGGATGATTTACCTTAGATTTTGCAATCATTAGGGGACACAATAAAAGTCACAATCAAAGATATAACACTTATTTAATCTGATGATGAGCCAAGAAAGATGAAGATGTAACAGATGACGTCGAGAAGGAAAAGGAAAAGGAAACAGATACCACAAATATAGCATAGGTAAATATACCAGGTCAAATGCCTCTATTGATACAAGCTATCAATACCATCATAGAAGAAAAGGAGAGGACACCTGAACTTGATGCAAATACACCAATGTACATAGGTGATGATCAAGGGAAGAAAAATGATACAAATGAAGAGCAGAAAGCAACAAGTGGAGAGGAGAAAACAAGTGATGCCAATGAAAAGAACACCAAGGGTGAAAAGGCTGTAGAAACATATAAGGTTGATGTGGAGACGTCCACTACTAAACAATAGGTCAATACTAAGCAGGACACAAAAGGAACAACACCTCCCACACAATCACCAAAGCAAGAGAAAGAGCATGAACTAGCTGTAGTTCTACATAACCCTACTTCCACCACCATATCCAAGAAGAAGAAGAAAAATAAAAATCTAGTCACATTAGATGAAATAATTGACATACCAGACTGTGATCCTAGAACATTGGATCTAGAGTCACTTACCAAGTATGGTGAACTCTGCAAGCGGAAGGCTATACATGACAAGCTCAAGAAGGAGCACAAGAACTCCCAAGTCCTAGATACAACCAAAGAAATACTACTGTAGATTTTACCTGACATTGAAATTGATCAAAGTTCACCTATACTTGATCAATTAGAAAAACTCACCAACGCCATCACATCCCAGAATGTAGATGCAGACAAGGTAATTGAGGAATGTGCTGAGAAAAAGTGTCAATACAGGTTAACTCAGAAAATCAGCCAAGAAGTGGCAGAACAAAAGGTAAAAATTTCTGAATTAGTTACTACAATGGAACCCATAATATCAAAAGTAGTCAGCTTAATTCAAAAAATTTTCACACTAGAACATTTCACTACCGATCATAGTGAAAAGATAGCCAAAATAGATGAATATCTAAAGGCAAGTGCACAAAGTCTCACAACCGAGGAGAATTCATTCAAGTTGCATTACGAGAAGATTGTAGAAGCAAAACGGTTGCAACTTGAAATTAAAAAGGAAGAAAGAAGAATCCGAGATGAGGTAACTGAGCTAAAGGCTATGTTACTCCCGAATCTCACACTGCTATTGAAACATATGATTTTAGAAAAAGCATTGATTTACACCCTAGAGATGTCTATAATAGAAAGCATATATGACATGCACACCAGACTCACCTTGGAATTCATGACCCTTGAGCACCTCAAAGAGAAATGGGAGAAGCTATTGGAGGGCATTCAAAAATCCCATTCCCACATTTTTGACAAGTTGTAAGTATTACACCTTTGTCATTATTTTCAGGAAAAGGGGGAAATGATATGATAAAGGGGGAAATGATAAGGTGAAAGGGGGAAATGATGAAAGGGGAAATATATGTATAAACAAAAATGTATTAAAGGAAGAAACATTTAAATACACTACACGGAGGAATGTGAATAGGGGGAGTCATATTGACAAGGTAAACATTTGGTGTATATACTAAACATTTTAGTTTTGCACATATCAGTTTTTGATACTAATACCAAAGGGGGTGTTTCATGATCATATTTTGTCATTAGTATACAAAGGAAATAGTTTTTGAACTATTGGTAATATGATCACCAAAAGAAAGGTTTATAGTGCAACCTGACACATAAGTTCATAGAGGTCACCAAAAATGATAATTGCAAGTGAACAACGAAACCATTATTCACCGATAGATAGTTTACAGTGTAAAATGAGAGCATAGTTTAGAGTATAAATGGACAGACAATTTAGAGACATCACCGAGCATAAACTATAGAGAAACCCAAGCACCAGTCTACCGAGAAACATTTTTATTTACAAGAAATGTGGATCTAAGTTACACGTCAGATAAAACACTTAAGTTTTATATTTAGCTTTATGCTTATCTTTAAAACAATTTCTTGAGGGACAAGTAAAGCACATGTAATTGTTTTAATCAGTCTAACTGATTGAAAACATGCAAACTAGTTGATCAAGGTCAAGTTGTAAACTTTTGATCATAGAGTTTTTATTGTAAAGAATGAAACCTAAATTAGGTCAATACATTGTATAAATAGATGTAGCAATCAATCAGACAATGATGATTGTAGCTGTAGTAGACATCTAAAGGACCAGATAGAGAGTTTCATGTTGAAGGACACAAAAGATAGAATTCAGTTATGAAGAACAAGATTCAAGGCTACCAAGAAGAACAGAGGTATTAATCAATCACTATAAGTGATACATACACATTTTGAACTTAAAGGATTTGTATTCAGAAATTCAAGATTGCATACTATCAGGTCAACAAGTATATTTGACTACTCTCTAACAATCGTATAAAATAGAATAAATCCTTTAAGAAGGTGGACTTAATAGTCTTTTTTTAAATCTATAATCGAGTGCACACTTAATAGTGTTGCCAAATATCTTAACAAAGTAGACCTTAACAAGTCTCAAATGTTACTCCTAACAGGGTAAGATCATCAGAAGTGATCACACTTGTAGCCTTAACTAGCCCCTTCCATTCTATAGATAGTGAAGCTTTGTGGGTTTCATCCCCACTATAGTTTTTACCTTCTAATAGGGATTTTCTGTGTTACCAATTCTTGTGTCATATGTACTTACATTTCATGAATGTTTCTATGAATGTTTTGATTAAGTAAAAATAGGTTTTACAAGGACCCAAAACCTTTATAAAGTAATAAAGTTCAGCAGGTTTTACAAAGACCTGAAACCTAAAGAGTTAAAAATAGATATTCAACAAAGAGAAAATACAACTATGCTAGAGCACCCAAAAAGGAAAGGATACAGAAAAACAACAAACCAAGCCAAAAAAGTCCCACAGATATAGCAATAAAAATAGGGACAAAAAAAAACCCCAAAGGGACAGAGAAAAGGACATCTACATTCCTTGCACAAGTTCCTCCACTTCAATGATCATAATATGCATGTTGTTGACCAAACTCTTGATCTCCATAGTGTCTTTGTCCTCCTGAGGACTGTTCTTCTTTATGCTAGCTCTGGTGCACGATCCCTGGTCAATACCCTCTTTGACCTCTCTACTCTCCTTCTCCTTGTTATCCCTGTCTAGTTTGTCCATCATAATCTGCGCATGGCCACAGTAAGCTTTGAGACTAATTAGACATTGTTCCCTAATTTTTTTAACCGTAGCCTCCAACCTCTCCACCTTAGTAGTTAGATACATGATCTGCTTAGCATTACTATCTTTCTCATCCCTGNTATCCCTGTCTAGTTTGTCCATCATAATCTGCGCATGGCCACAGTAAGCTTTGAGACTAATTAGACATTGTTCCCTGATTTTTTTAACCGTAGCCTCCAACCTCTCCACCTTAGTAGTTAGATACATGATCTGCTTAGCATTACTATCTTTCTCATCCCTGTCTTGGATATCTTTGATTTTTCTCTCCATTGTCCCCACTTTATTAACAAACTCTTCCTGGGCTTCAAAATTCCGTACCACTTCTTTCATTTCATTCAGACAAATAGTCACCAGTTTTTCCCCAATTCCCATACTATTGAGAATATTTATCTCAGCTTTTATAATATCAACTTGTTTTTTTAGATTATTCTAATCATCAATCAAATTGGTTACCAGACCAGTGAAACCCGCAATGCAATATTTGTTGTCTGCAGAAAATTCATGCTCCCCTATGTCCATATTGTTGTGGAAATGACAATCCTTTCACCCAGAATCTTCATCAGTTCTAGTATTCTTATCATCTTTCATATTTCCTTCTTCCTGCTTATTATCTTCAGTTTTCTCCCTAAGACTAGTGTCTTCAATGACCTCATCTTTTCTCTCCTCCTTGTTTTCCCCTCTTTCCTTATCCTCTCGGTTCTCCTCTATTTTATCCTTTAAATCTTCCTCATCTGAGGTAAGATTAATTCTCCTCTTGCTGGAATGGTTACTCTTACAGGTAATTTTAACTTTTTCCTTACCCTCCCCATGTTTTCTTTTTTTATCCTCCTTTTTCACCTCCTCAATTTTATTCTCAGTTTCTGACTCCTCATTATGAATCTTCTTCTTTGTTATATTTTTACCCTTTTTCTTTCTTCTTCCATCCCCAATCTCCTCATCACTATCCTTCTCCATTTCTGACCCTTCACAGTAGGGTTTCTTTTGGTTTTTTGAAACACCCTTTCTATTAGATTTAGGGGTTTTAAACCCTTTGGACTCCTCTTCAATTTATGTTTCTTCCCCATACATGCTATCATATTTATCCCCTTTAGTATCTTCTTCATCCTTCAAGATATTCTTCCCCAAAGGCCTTTCCACTTTCTTAGTTTTCAGCACCTCATATATGAGCAACATAAGCCCTTGGTGGGATGCATGATCCCCCTTTGGATCTTTCTGTAAACTAGAAATGGTAGCATCTAACGAACTAAGCAGATAGTAAGGTAAAATGACTTTAACCTTGTGCCTAAAATGGTTTAACAACATGAAATGGTGCCCATACGCCCTAGTAAACCTCCCATCAAGAGTGACATAGCTGATGATCACATATAGGACATACCTCTAAGGTCTGGAAATGCACTTCAGATTATGGTAGGAAGCATCAATCTTGACCAGTTTTTTCTTTTCCTTCTCATCTTTCAGGAAAGTCTCCCAAGCTTTATCCGAGATCAGTCTATCTCGATAAAACTTAATTCTATCCATACCCATTCTCGTAGCTTCAACAATGATCTCCTCTGTTACCTCCATATACTGATCACCAACCAAGACCTTGCCCTCTTTCCATGATTTCATAAATATCCTAGTGATAGAAGGATTCCTCCCATGGAGCCATTCCAGAAAAATAGCCAGCCCACCCTCTTTCACAATATTCCAAACCCTATGCTTTTTCTTCCAGTTGTTGCAGTTAACAGGCTCAACCCTTTTCTTATTTCCACCCATTTTCTTACTCTGGTTGCATAAAATATTTCTATTATGGCTATTGATAATGTTAAAATGAGTTTTACGCAAAGCCAAAAAGGCCCAGAAAGTGTGCCAAATCTAGCTCGCAATCATGATAGTGTACTTACACCTTCAAAGGCAATAACGACACATCACCTCCATATTAATGATTTTAAAACAACTTACCATTTGTAATTATTTTGCCGATGGCTCCTCAATCGATCACTCTCAAGCAATAATTTCACTTGAATTGTCATTTCATTACCATCATTCCACTGTGCCACCTCATCACTCTTACAAGCAACATTAGCCGCCCAGTCAGCAATGCCATTTGCCTCCCGATAATTATGTGTAATAATATATTTTTCAAAAGAGCTCATAATATCTTTGGATTTTTGAATAATATCATAAATATTCCATGAAATGGGAGTATCATTATTTAAACACTTGAATATGTTGAGAGAATCCCCTTCTAACCAAACTTTAGTGCCACCTTTCTCTTTAGCTAAAATAATACCCTGAAGAGCAGCACAGGCTTCTACAAGATGATTCGTTTGATTACCAATGGGAATAGCTTTTATACCTGTACAGACACCATTTTCATCTCTGATGACAATGCCACATCCTGCCACCCCTAGATTTCCCTTAGAGGCACCATAAAAATTGATTTTCCACCATCCCTTTGTGGGACAATCCCATCTAGCATCCTCTCTTTTTGCTTTGTTATCCTTTTTTTTGGAATTGTCATTGATTTTCCATTTTTTGAACAGGGTAATATCATTCTCCTATAGAGGTTCCAACACTCTATCTTGTAACATAAGATTATCTTTTATGGCTCTCTTAATCTTAAAGAAAACCTCCTTCTCACTATTCATTTTGTCTCTGAACACTCTATCATTTCTTTCCCTCCAGACCCCCCAGCAAACATGGGGGAGGAAAAAATTCCAAATCTTAACAACAGTGTCATGCTTTGATGGATAGATCCAATATATAAAAAGACTCTCCTAATTATTAGGAAAAACCCACTCAATATTAAGGATCTAGAAAAAGAAATCCTAGATCTTTTTGACAAAGGGACAGTGCATGAAGATATGTCCCGCACTTTCCTCCTCTTGCTTACATAGGTAGCACCTGTTAACAATAGTCATACCTCTTTTTATGAGATTGTCAGTAGTCAGAATTTTATTTTGCATCATTATCCAGAAAAAAACATTAATTTTAGGAATGAGGTTTTTGTCCCAAACTTTTCCCCAAAAAAGCTCAATAATGTCTTCAAACTCCAAATGTACAGAGAAGAGACAGTTAAGCTACCATCAGTACTATGTTTCCAAACAATCCTATCCTCTTCCTCAATCAAATTGATTAAGTTGAGAATTTTGTTAAGATGTCCCAATCTAATATCAATGATAGATAAATCTTTCTAGTGATCCCTTTCCCAATATTCTTCAACTTTCCTTCCAAAAATAGTTTTACACTGATTCTCAAAGATACTCCATTCAGGGCATTCCTTGAGGGGGGAATGAATAAGCCACTCATCTTCCCAAAAAAGAACCTTGCTACCATTACCCACTTTCCACTTAAGTCATTTTTTTTGATTCAGTGTTTGTTTTTCATAACATTTTTCCATATGAAAGACCCAACCCTCTCCCTGTCCTCATTCAGAAAGGTATCAAGATTAGGCCTATCCTTATTATACTTTTTATCCCATATAGGATTCCATTCTCCTTTTGAGTTATAATATCTCCATATTAATTTAGTAAGGAGATTCTCATTCAAGTTCTTAATTCTTCTTATCCCTAGGCCACCTTTCTTGATCGGACATCAAACTTTGTCCCAGGCTATAAGCGCTGACCTTTTTTTTTTCCATCCCTGTCCACAAAAACTATTTTTGAATTTTTTCAATAGCTTCACCAAAATTTTTGGGGATTTTAAAAATGCTCAAAGCATAAAGAGGGAGACCTTGGAGGGTAGCTCTGAGAATCTGGATTTTACCTGCTTGACTTAGCACCATCCCTTTCCATCCCGCAAGTTTACTATGAAATTAGTCCACTAAGGAGCTCCAAAAAGTATCAAGAGTGTCCAAGAAGAGAGGGAGACCAAGATAAGTACCAGGCATAGTCCCTAGATCACATCCTAAAATCCTTATGATTCTCATCTTTATTATGTCAGGGACATTGAAGAGATACACTGAACTCTTTCCCCAATTTATAATCTGGCCAGAAGCTTTCCCATAATTAGTCAGAGCTTTCTTAATATTGCTATCATTTTTAACTGAGGCTTCTCCTATAATCACCGAATAATCAAAAAACTACTGATGAGAGAAAACTTGGTTCTCCGAAGATGGGTATAACCCTTTAATGTTTCCTTTCCTCACCTGATTCTCCATATACCTTCCTAGGCATTCATCCATGAGGATGAATAGGATAGGGGATAGGGGATTCCCCTGTCTTAATCCCCTTGAAGATTTAAAGAATGAGGTATGAGACCCATTAACCAAAAATGAAAAATTAGCTGAAGAAATAAGTTGGAAAATGAGATCAGTACAATTTTTGTTAAATCCAAAAGCCTTCAGGACTTGTACCAGAAACTCCTAGTCCACTCTATCATAAGCTTTAGACATATCCAGTTTTTGAAGAAGGCCCTCCTTCCTAGACATCACAAGAGAATGAAGATTTTCATGAATAGTGATGATAGAGTCCATGACTTGTCTCCCAAGAACAACACCATTTTGTTGCCAAGAAATCAAAGAAGGGAGAATCACCAAAATCCTAGTAGTTAGAACCTTAGAAATAATTTTGTAAATAGAGTTGCATAGACTGATAGGTCTAAAATAATCCATCTTATCAGCTCCTGATTTCTTGGGGATAAGGGCTATAAAGGTTCCATTCAGCTCCTTCAGAAGTTTTCTGGTTCCAAAACTCTATTTAACCGCATTGGTCACCNGAAATCAAAGAAGGGAGAATCACCAAAATCCTAGTAGTTAGAACCTTAGAAATAATTTTGTAAATAGAGTTGCATAGACTGATAGGTCTAAAATAATCCATCTTATCAGCTCCTGATTTCTTTGGGATAAGGGCTATAAAGGTTCCATTCAGCTCCTTCAGAAGTTTTCTGGTTCCAAAACTCTATTTAACCGCATTGGTCACCTCCTTTTCAATAATATTCCAAAAAGATTGGAAAAAGAACATAGGAAAACCAACCGACCCAAGGGATTTTTCTCCCTCAAAATAAAAGATAGCCTTTTTAATCTCAGAGTTAGAAGGGATAGAATTGATCCTGACATTCTGATTTTCATTAAGAATGTTTGGAATGCACTTCAGAAACTCCCTTTGTTCATCCTTGTCGAGCTCACTGTCCTTTTGCAACAAATTTTGAAAAAAAATTTAGCCTCCAATCTGATTGCCTCCTCATTATTAGAAATAGTTCCACTAATATTGAGCTTAGAAATCCTATTAGCCATTCTATGTTTAGTGTAGTCATAAAGAAATACTTAGTATTTCTATCTCCTTCCTTCAAGAAAATCTTTCTCGATCTCTGTCTCCGAAAAGTTTCTTCTTTTGCAATAATGTCATGCATCTCGACCAACTTCCCATTCTCTTGATCTCTTGAAATATAATCATAACCATCCTTTTGGATGCTATCCTGGATTTCCTTAACCTCTAAACTAACACTAGCCTTAATAGTGAATATATTCCCAAATGTCTCTTTGTTCCAAGCTTTGATATTATCCTTGACATTTTTAATTTTTTTAGCTAGGATGAACATGGTAGTAGCCTTAATATTTATTTTCCACCATTCCTCTATCCTTTGTTCAAGTTGTGGGTGCAAAGTCCACATTTTCTCAAATTTGAATGGAAAGTTTCTTTTCTTATCAATTGGGTCCGCCATAAAGGTTATAGGATTATGATTTGATCCCACCCTTATCTGAGCTGATAAAGAATAGGAATAATTAGTGAACCATTCATTAGTAATGAGAGCCCTATCTATCCTAACTTGAATGAGGTCCTTACCATTTCTTCTATTACTCTAGGTATATTCAGTTCCCTGTGACTCTATATCATGGAGAAAATGACAGTCAACAAAATTCATGAGGTCCATCCTGCTGTCCATATTAGATTGGCTTCCTCCAATTTTTTCCTTTTCTCTTAAGGGGGTATTGAAGTCTCCCATAACAATCCATTCTTCATTAATAAAGGAATTTCTCAAAGAAGATAGCTGCTTCCAAAAGACTTCTCTACCTTTTTTAGTATTGGGAGCATAAATATTGGTCAAAACCCAGGAAGTATTATCCTTCAGATCCCTAAACCTGATACAAGCCACATTATCACCTTTATATATAATATCCCCTTTTATTATGTCTTCATTACATATAGTAGCAATGCCCCCAGAAGCACCATTAGAGTCACCCCCACAAGTTATCCCATTCTTAAAAAATCTAAGCTTTTCTACTTTATCTTTGAGCATTTTTGTTTCTTGAATCAAAAAAATATTTGGTCTATTATCCCTAATCATATTCCTAACAATGTCCTACTTATGGGGATTATTCAGTCCCCTAATATTCCATGATATAATCTTCATGATTTAACAAAGGATCCTACCTCCAGAATCCACTGGCTTCCATCTGCAATGTTCTTTTTGGCCTCCTTATTTCTCACCTTTTGGTTTGACGGCCTCTCTGGTGAAGATATAATAGCTCCCACATCTCCATTTCTGCTACTTCTTGTTGCTACCTTTCTACTTGGTAGCTCTTTGTTCTTCTTTCCTTTTTTTTTTTCTCTCGTAGATTTTCTTTCTCATCTTCCATTTCACTCTATTCCCCTGCAAGGATTTGGCTTATCTCTATAGGGTCCCCCCAGTTAGGAATTTTAGTTTCATGATTTCTTCCCCCCTTAGGAGTCACTTCCAATTGATTAAGGGCTTCTTGACTCACCACCGTATCCTGTAGTTTTTTCTTCTCTTTAGTATTTTCAATCACTTATTGAGTATCATACTCTAGGCTCCCTTCCTGTTTTTTATCCTTTGTCTCCCTATTAGGATCTTCCATTTCTTCATCTTCTATATCCACTATTACTATTTCTGTAATCTCCCCTTCCTCCACTTGAGCTTCTTCTGTATCCTGATTCTGTCCCTCATTTTCACTTTTNCTCTAGGCTCCCTTCCTGTTTTTTATCCTTTGTCTCCCTATTAGGATCTTCCATTTCTTCATCTTCTATATCCACTATTACTATTTCCGTAATCTCCCCTTCCTCCACTTGAGCTTCTTCTGTATCCTGATTCTGTCCCTCATTTTCACTTTTCTCAGGATCCTCATTATTTGTAATAATTACTACAATAGGTTTGGATATCACTGTATTTGCCAGTAAATCATTATTAATAGTGTTAGATTTACTAGCTTTTCCCTTTTTCTCTTTTTTTTGGCCTTCTCTTGCTATCTCTCTTCCAGCTTTGATAGTCCTCCCTACAGGAACCCATTCCTTATTATTTTTTTGGATAACTTTTTTCAGGCACTTCTTTGCCCAATGTCCAGCTTTCTTGTAGTGAAAACACACAAAAGGGATTGTTTCATATTCAATAGCTTTCTCCCATGATCCCATTTTAGAGTTTAGATTTATTTTCTCTAGCATATCAGTATCAAGAGTAATGCCGACATAGATCCTTGCATAGGTGAGTCTTCTCCTAGAAGCAGTAACATTATCTATATAGAGAAGTTCTCCAAATGAGTTAGCTATCCCTACAAATATATCCTCCAACCAGTATTCAAGAGGCAAACCATGGATCTTGATCCATACAAGGACCTAATTGACAACTTCCTCCTTGAAGACTAAATTAGGACGCCATTTCTGGAGAATAAGAGTGTTTTTCCCAATCATCTAGGGCCCGTTGCATAGGACATTCATTCTATCTTCCCCATAAGAGAAAAAAAGACATATATCCCTTTTCCATAGCTACCACATCAACTTTCCCTTTCATACCCATCTTTGGGATACGAAGGCCCTTACCACCTCAATATTTGGTCTAACCCCTAAAAAACTTCCAACCAGGGAGTTATTCATTCTAGCTATAGAATGATCAATAATCTGGTCTGGGATGTCTATTGCAAAGCTACCTTGAGAAGGTCTTGAAGTGTTCTTAACTGGTGGTAAACAAGATTTACCTGAGGGTTTGACTCCAAAAAGGGACGCCCATTTTCTGGAAGGTTTTTGTCTTTCGTAAGTCTTGGGTCCCTAGGTGCCAGACTAGCATCGGGATCCTTCCCTTGGTTCTCATTGTCCTTCCCATTTTCCTACTTACTGTGCTCAGAGGGTCATACCTCCTTCAAATCAGTCCCGCCCAAATTCAAACTTGAATTTGGCAGCTCCCGCATTTCAAGCTCCCGTGCTTCGCTCCCACTCACCATTCTTTGGAGTGAACTGAGTTAATCTAATATGAATGTTTACATGCAATTAAGTTTATGTTTTGATATTACATTCATAAGGTAGAAAATCATCATTGGTTGGTAATGCAAGAATAGATTACTAAGGGTTAATGGATAAAAATTTTTAAGGGTACTGATTCACCCCTCCCTCCTAGTACACACCATTCCATTATTCCAAAAAATTTGTCCTTGAATTTACTTGGGATTTATAAACATTAGAAACCATATTTACTAGTTGTAGCCATAGGGAAAAGAGTCATTGTGAAAGGGAGTTTGGTGTTTGTGGGAGTTGTTAAGGTGATTAGATATTGTGTTTCAATGGATGCAAGATGTCCTTATGCATTTGATATGTTGGGATGCCAAAAGGTTTTTTGTGAAGGTTAAATTTTGATATAAGCTCTTGTGTTGAGTTGAAGAAGGGAATTTGAACCCATTATTGTAAAATATGCCTGATAGGCATTGAATTGTTTCCAAGTTGTTGATTCATGAACCCAAGCCTCTGCATCACTTAGAGACAAAATGTGAACTCATAATGTTGCATCTACACACACTCACACACTCTCATTCCTTCGAATCCAAAAGGGTGTTCTATGTAAATACACATCTGTTGAACCATAAACATATGTTGACCTAGAAAAAACATGTCATCTTGAATACAAAATTAAATTTATTGAGATATACAATAAAGATCAACATGCTAGTGCCAAACTTAAAAGATAGGTCACACATATGAGAAATCCATACCACGCTACCATGGGGTCCAAAGATAGGTTATACATAAGATAAGCATTTTACATAGCAGAAACGACAAAAGATAAATATATTCTGGGGCCGATGGGAATGCCACAACCAAGATCATGTCTTGATCACCACAAAAATCAACACCAACCGAGGTATAGTATCAAGTAGAATCTGTCCAAAACTAAATACAATTGACATACTAAAATATTATGATGTAGTATACATGAATGTCTCGATAGAAAGGATACATGATAAGAAATTTGAACACAACAACCAATGAAAACCATCAAATCTTCATGATTCTACATCCATTGAATAATATATACATACCAAAATGATATACATATATTACCAAAACAAGAAAAACCATCCACAAAATATGTTACCATATAATACTGCATAGGATAGATCTAGACATATAACAAGAGATTGAAGTCACAAGGCATAGCCTTCAACTAATGACATTTTGACATTTTCAAATAAATTTTCCAATAGAAAACTACATTGATCAAAGTGGACATTTTCCTTTACCATTTTATGCACCAAATATACAACTATAGTAGATGTAGCACCTTCACAATTATGGAAATAGATTTATATGTAATTTCATAGGCAACACATACTTCATAACTAGATCGACAAGGGTATTTATCAATAGAGCACACAGGTCTTTATTGATTCTAGTAAGCTCTTGCACTTCGTTATACTTCATCGTCCTCTTCAAGGTCTCCAACACTACACAGACCAGTGATAACCTGAATCACTTCATTTGTAACTATATAGGATTTGTCCAATATTAGACTTCCATCCTTGAACTGACTCAACAAGAATAAAATTAACTCCTTTGAAAACCAGAGAAATTATCCTCATAAGTCCATACCTATAGTATGAACCCATTGAAACTCATCATCTTTTAAATCTACTTCCTTTTTCCTTATCTTCTTATGATCAAAATCTTCCAATTCAACCCTTTTAAACATCTATAGAATAATTTTACTAGACTCACGAACAATAAAACTAGATTCCATCTTTGCACTTGACCTAGCTTTTCAAACCCTCAATAGCTCTGCAAATTCTTCATTTTCTTTTCACAAACAACTATAAATTATTTGAAATGTTACCTTTTTTAAAACCTTAAGTCCTCATAATTGTTTTTTCCTTCAAAATAAATTTGTATCGATGATACAATCAATCATACATCAAACATAAATCAAATGAACCAAGAATAATATACCCAATTAGTCATACCATATTGGAGATACACCAGATGCAACCGGTATCACTTCAAAGAGAGGGAACCAATAGATTTAGCATTTTCAACACTCCCCCTGAGCTAAAGTAGTAGGCTTAGTTCTCTGAAGAGAAAGCACCAGAATACGGTGCCAAAGAATTATCTTCACCAACTTCTTTATTTTTCCACACCATGATTGTCTTCTAAGATTCACATGAACCTAGAACATTCTTATCATTTCCAAACTTTTTTGGAGAAACAATAATTATGCATGTGTTAGCATAATGCTCAAGTTGACCACATTTGAATTATTTCACATTCCTCTATCCTGATCATACTGATTGAACCCTAGATATGCACTAATTATCCTTGTGACCATAGTTATGACATACATATAAATTACCATGAAAGATACTTTTCATCCCATCAATCTTAACTATTATAATAACTGAGAGGGGGGAGGGGGGGGTGAATCAGTGGCCTAAAAAATATTCCAATAAATCAACCACAGAACTTTATATCTTAAATATAAACCTCAATTTATCTTTAGTCCCACAAGATGAATGCCTTGAAATAATCTTAACAAATAACTACTACTCGGAGTTCACTATTAAACCTTATTCTTATTGTTTACCAATTAGCAGTCTTTCATTTACCAAAATACAGTAAACTACTTAGTGTATACCGATTAAACCAAATTTAGTTATGTGTAATACAAAACACTAAAGTAATGACTCATAAACACATTGACACATGGATGTTTAATGTGGAAACCCTATTAAGGGAAAAACCACTTGGGACTGGTAAACTAGAATTTTCACTCTTTTGAAGTGAGCTCAGTGAAGAGACAACCCTATTAAATGTTACAAACACATTTTTAGGTGTGACCTTATTAGAGGATTTAAATAGAATAGTTTGTCACTTGATATTTGGCGTCTCTATGCTACCTTTATGACCAAACCCAGTTTAGTTTGTCAATTGGTATCTGGAATCTCTATTCTATCTTCATGATGAAACCTTTTGATACTCCTTAGGATGTATCTCAATATATAAAGGATTGTTAAGTCCTACTCGGTTAAGAGAATTTATGATCCAATGGTTAAATTAAAATAGTAAATGATATGTTCACACATACAACTATACTTTGCAGATTTTTAGATCTATTGTAAGCTCATAATACCTTTCTGATTAATGTATATTTTCAATACATTTGCTCCACTTCTTTCTTCTTTATGATGTTGTTCTTCTTTGTTGCTCGGTGTCCACAGAATTAGCTCTATTCTTTAGCTTGATTGATCAGGTCTGATTGAAGTCTTTCTTCATTAGTCTCTCTTCAGCATCCTCTTCTCTATTCACTCCCCTAATTCATAATGAATTATCTTGTCTCTTTATAGACATGATTTCACCATTTCAAAGTCCTTTAATTTCTTTTTCTTGGCGTTATCTGCAATTGTCACCATTCTTTCTTTAAAGATTTACTTCAGTTTTATCTCATAGATATCTTCTTGACAACTGGAATAAAACTTCTTTAAAGCTCTCTCTTATCTCTGGATTTTAACTTGTTGATGAAAACATTGTAAACAACCAGTTAACTCCTTCTTTATCTCTTTCCAGCTAAGTCTTTTGTCATTTCTGAACTTCAGTTCTTTTCGGTGTTTTAACTCTTTGTTAGCTTGGTTAACACTTCAGTTCTCCTCAGGTATCTCTGTCGGGATTTCTATCCCTCAGGGCTGTCTGTCCTTTAAGTAACACTGTGAAGTTCTTCCCATCTATAATTCTTGTGATTCTACACATCGGTAATTCTTCTCGTGTTTCTTGCTTAGGCATCACTGTGACTCTTCTCCCAGGATTCTCTATCCATCGGGGTGCACTGCCCATCAGTGTTTGTAGTCACTTACTGAATACTAAAATTTTATTCATTACTGATAGCATAACCTTTATCTCTCTAGTTATATGAATTCTTTAACACTATGTATATAACCAATCAGATTATATCAAGTTGAAATTAATGACAATACAATCTATTAACTGATTTAATGTCTTGCATTAACTTTTTGTATTTTGGTGATCATCAACTTAACATATTCAAACATTCAATCAGTTATAGTTCATCAATCTCACCCTTTGGCATTGATGGAAGCACACTACATTATCACACTATATTATTACTAATACAATATGAAATATATCTATTGTATTTCATCAATCTACCAATCTTATTGTTCTATAACCAATACAAATGTCTGGCTCTCGGTAAGCTCATATAGCTTAGATTTTTTTCTTGCAGAGTGTTTTCTTCAATCTTCAATCCCTTTTCTAGATAGATGTAGCATCTTCTGAGTTTTTTATATTCTCTCCCTTTGACTGTTCCTCTTCTTAATTATCTCTTTTTCCTTTGACAATAATCTCTTCCTTTGTATGTATCCTCTCCCTCATGATGGATATTTCAAATGTAACTCTCTCTCATATAGGTATTCTCTCCCTTTCAATCTCTCTCCCTTTGGAGATGGTGGATATTTCATATGTAAGCTCTCCCTTTGGATATTCTCTCTCACTTTGAAAACAATGCCAAAGTTATTCCTCTTTTCTCTTTATTTAATATATTCCTTGAATTTCCCTTACCATCAGCAAAATAGCTCTATATTAGCCATAAATATCTCTGGTGTTTGGTGCATATTTTTACCTTGCTATGTACAGATATATCTTTGCATTCCATTTATTTGTTTGCATCAACATGAATGATCCTCTAATTTGTGTATAGGCTTATGCAATCTCCTAGTCAGCTTACTGACTGATAGACAAGGGTTGGACCCCTAGTCTCTTTCTCAAGTACTCAAATGTATCTTTAGGCAATGGATTTATGAATATGTTAGCTAATTGTTCCTCTGATTGAACATATTCTAGTATCACTTATTTTTCTTACACTTATCCTCTTAAGAAATGATACTTGATAGCAATATGCTTAATCTTAGCATGCATGACTGGATTATTTGATATGTTAATTGCATTGGTATTATCACAATAGATAATCAATGGTTCAAGAATTTTCATATTCATACCTTCCAGTAATTGTTTGATCCATGAAATATTAGAGCAGTTTGCAGTAGCATCCACACATTCTTCTTCTGTAATAGATTGTGAGATGCATCATTGCTTCTTACTGATCCATGTGACAAGTCTATCACCCATGAAGAATGCTCCTCCAGTTGTGCTCTTTCTGTCATCTAAGTTTCCATCCCAATCAACATCTGTATAGACTTGAAGCTCAAATTTACCCTTTTTGTTATACCACAAGCCCTAATCTTCGATGTTCTTTAGGTATCTCAGAATTCTCTTGACAACAGTCATGTGTGATTCTTTGGGATTAGTAGAGAATCTTGCAACTATTCCAACTGCATGTGCTATATCTAGTCTGGTATGAACAACATACATTAGTTTTCCAATCAATGATCTATATAGGGTCTGATTTACCTCATTTGAATTATCTTCCTTTGTCATCTTACATCTGGTTTCCATAGGTGTTCCAACTAGCTTGGAATCTTCCATCTTGAATATCTTCAACACTTCCTTGATGTATTTGGATTGTGTGATATATATGCATGCATCTTGTTGAAGAATTTGTAGACCAAGAAAGAATTTGATCTCCCCAAACATAGACATTTCAAACTCTTTTCTCATTTCAGTAGAAAAGGATTTACATAACATATCATTACCCACAAATATGATATCATCAAACAATATTTCAGCAATCAGAATATTATCATCAGTATCTTATTTTAAATACAGATTGCTATTTTCACTTGTTCTTACAAATCCAATGCTTATGAGATAGGAGTGAAGTCTTTCATACCAGGCTCTAGGTGCTTGTTTCAATCCATACAAGGCTATATGTAGTCTACATACAATGTTTCTCTTGTCTGGATCAACAAGCCCTTCTGGTTGTTTAATGTATACCTCTTCTTCCAGTATTCCATTTAGGAATGCAAATTTGAAATCCAAATGGTATACCTTGAATCCTTTGAATGTAGCACAAGAAAGAAGAATTATAACTCTTTCTAGTCTAGCAATGGGTGCAAAGGTTTTTCCATAATCAATACCTTCTTCTTGTGCATACCCCTTGTATACTAATATTGCTTTATTCCTTGTGACTTCTCCATTCTCATTCATCTTGTTTTGGAATATCTATTTGGTACCGATGACATTCTTGTCATCTCATCTTGGTACTAGTGTCCCTATCTTGTTCTTCTCAATTTTTTCTATTTATTCATTCATAGCATTGACCCATTCTTCATTTTCAAGTGCAGTATTAACACATTTAGGCTCAAAATCACAAATTAAACATCTAGTGTTCAGTGAATTACTTCTTGTTCTCATTCTAGCCTTCTTGTCTCCTATGATGTGATTCTATGGATGATGTCTTTTGACATACTTGGCAAGTTTCAGTTCAGCTCTGTGTTCATCATTTTGATCATCATCTTGACCTTCATTCTGATCTCCATCGTTTTTAACATCATCTTGAGTATTTTCCTAATTTTTGGTATTTGCAACCTGATGCTCGGGTGCAATGTTCTGTTGCTTGGAAGAAATATATTGTTGCTCGGGTATAGTGTAAGGTTCTTCAATGTAAAAAAACTTGTTGTAGTCTTTTGGTTCTTTTATGCTTTCCTCATCATTTTTCTCTCCATATTCATCTATTCTGACATTTGCACTTTGAATTATCTTGTTAGAGGACTTGTTAAGACATATAAGCCTTGCTTTTGGTGAAATACCCTAGAAACATTCCTTCTTCACTTTTGGATTCAATCTTTCCATTTATTTCATCTTTCAAAATATAACATTGACTACCAAAAATTTTGAAGTAACTTACATTGGGTGTGTAACCATACCATAGCTCATAGAGTGTCTTCTTGGTGTCTTTCTTTAATTGTACTTTGTTCAATGTGTAGACAGTAGTACTGACAGCTTCCCTCCAGAATGTTTAAGTGATTCTTTTCTCTATCATCAGTATTCTTGCACAATCAACAATGGATTTGTTTCTCATTTCAGCAATCCCATTTTGTTGTGGTGTTCTTGGTGCAGAAACCTGTCTTTTAATTCCATGCTCATTACAAAAGTTAGTGAATTCATCTAAAATAAATTCCCCTCCTCTATCTGACCTTAAGCATTTCAATTCCTTACCACTTTTTTTTCTACAATAGCTTTATACCATTTAAACATCTTGAATGCTTCTGATTTTTCTTTTAAGAACATAACTGTCATCATTCTAGAATAATCATCTACAAAGAGAATGAAATATCTATCTCCATAGTAACTCTTTGTTCTCATGGGTCCACATAGATCAGTATGGACTAATTCTAGAATCGTATTAGATGTATGGGCTTTGATCTTGAAACTAGACTTTGTCATCTTACCTTTTTGACAATTCTTACACATGATATGCTCGGGATTTGACATGCTCACTAAGCCTCTTACCTTCCTTTTATTGCTTGTTTTAATCATGTTGTCAAAATTCACATGACATAATCTCTTATGCCACAACTATATGTCTTCGTTTCTAGACATTAAACAAGTGGTGTTTACATCATCAAGATAGAAAAAGTTACCTTTTGTCTGTTCACCAGTTCTGATCAACCTTCATGATTCATTGAAGATCTTTGCCTTCTTATTCTCAAATGCTACTCGGTGACATGTTTTATTCAGCTGTGAAACACTCAATAGATTGTAATTAAGTCCTTTTACCCAGTAATAATTTTCACATTTGATCAGGTTATTCAACATTATGGTTCCTTTACCTTTAACTGGACAAGGTTTGTTATGACCCATTCTTAATGATCCACCATTGTAATACTCAAAATTTTCAAAATTTTGTTTATCACCGGTTATGTGGTGAGTGCAACCACTATCTATAATCTAGACATCATTCTTACTAACCTTAGATATCAGTACAGTATCTACATACCTTTCTTTTTCATCTAAATCATCCTTCATGGCCACAAATACAATCTCAATGTCTTCATTAGATTCTTTGTCAGTATCTCTATTCCTGTTCTCAGCCAGGTAACAAGATTTATTCCCTTTGTCCTTGTAGTCTCGGGTATCTCTTCTATTAGATTATCAGTTTCTCTGGTAATATCTGTCATCACCTCTATCAAACTTATTTTTATATGATCTGCCATTACTTCTGTCATCTTTTCTTCTGTTAGGATATCTTGTAGCAAAGTGTCCAATCTCTTTACAATTAAAACATACAAGTAATAATTTACCTTTGTCTCTACCTTTGCCTCTCTGCAATCTTCTTTCCATTAGTGCTTCAATCTCATCAAGTCCTTGGTCATCACTATCACTTTCACTATCATTCCTCATAGTGTGTTTATGACTTGACTTACTTATTTTCAAAGAAGATTTGAATGCAAACTCTATAGATGGTAAGACATTGTTATCAAAGTTATTCATCTAAAATGAAATTAGTCTACCAATCAGACTATCTAGAGTAATATTATTGTTTGCAAATTCTCTCATTTCTTGTATAGAAGATACTCTAATAGCATATATAGGTGTAACCACCTAAATTTGGTCTATTCCAACTATAGACCCTATTTTCCCTAAGTGTGATCATACCATCAATTATGTCCAAACGACCCTGTTACTGCTTGACATAATTCTTTGAATCAATTTAATGTCCTAGGTGATTTTTATCACTGATTTATATTAACTATTATAGCCATACACTTCAAATCAATTTTGACCAATCAAATCAAATCAAATCAAACATGGCTATAGTGTTTAATTATAAAGGAATTAAATAAATCCCTAAATCAAATACCCACTTGCAAAATAACTCATTCCCCTAGCCTATTTAATTTAATTAAAATGGCTATAGTCCCCTAATTATTAAATAATTAATTCCTATATTTCTAAATGAATTAAATAAGTTTATTTCATTTATTAATATTCCATCAAACCCCAACCTAACCTATCTCAACCACTTCTACCCTGGGTTCTAACCCTTCTCAACCCATTCACCCATGCTAATCTAATCCTAATCCTAATTCTAGTCCTAACCTACCTCCTAATGTTGTCACATTCCATTAAGGAATGATTAGCAACTCAACCCACTTGAGAAAGTCCGCTTTCTCAAGCTTGACTTCCTTAAGGTCCACTTTCTCAAGCCATCCTCTTACACTCTACCTTGCTTCTTTAAGGCCTTCATTAATGCCTTATTAATGAAAGATGCCTTAAGACTATGTCTCTCCCATACCTTATTAATGCCTTGGACATTAATAGCACTTACACCTTCATTAATGAGCCCCTTCACTCATTAATTCACCTTGTCCCCCCTCTCTCTCTCTCATTCTTCTATAAATAGAAGCCATTTTTGAGAGGAAATAAGCCTTCACATTAGATCAAAAATATATTGTTATGCTGTTGGATTACTCTTAGAATCATATTTTAGTTCTTATTCCATGCCTTTTCATTGTTAAATATTCACATGCTTAGAGCTAGAATGCTTGTTTTTCATCTTTTTAGCTTGTTTTAATCTAAAATCCTTCATGCTAGGTTGTATTCGTCACTGATTTGTAGCATATTCTGAGGGATGATATGTTACTAATTACACTCCTCCTAGATAGCAGGCAATAGGTCGATATTAGTGGTTTTGAACATTTTATCTAACCTTTCAAGCTAATGCAATGACTTATTGAGTGTTTTTGTCTTTTTCATTAGGTTCCCAAATACACACTCACATTTTTGGCACCCACCGTGGGGCCCGAATTTCAATTTGGCCTCATTTTTTAATACTTTTTTACCAATTTGCATGCTCAGGATTTGGTCACAGGTTCACATTTGATCATTTTGGATCACATTCGGGATATGCCATCGCACCGCGTAAATTTTGGCTCGCATCCAGGAATTCTCGTGTCATTTTTAGTTTAGGCTCGCATCTGGGGAACATTCAGTCACATCTGGTAATTTTTGCATAGTATCCAGGATGCTGGATAGCATCTGGTAATTTTTGCATAGTATCTGGGATGCTGAGTCACATCTGGTAATTTATGCATAGTATTCGGGATGCTGGATAGCATCTGGTAATTTTGCATAGTATCTGGCATGTTGGACAACATCTGGTAATTTTTGCATAGTATCCCAGATTTTTGGGATAGTATCTGGTAATTTTTGCATAGCATCTAGTTAAAATTATTGTGGTCTTCATTTGCTTAATTCTAATGCTTAACCAGTTGTGTTTCTTGACATCTTGAACAACTTAACAAGTGTTTGCAGGTTGTTTTTAGAGGTTTTCGTGGGAGTTGAACCAAAAAGATACTAACTCAATTTTACAGGTTGCCAAACCCCCATCTTGACTTCTATTTTACTTGTTTTTCAAACTTAAAACCATTTCTCCACACTTGCTAAAACAACTAGATAATATGCTCTTTTCCTCTTGAGGAAAATCAGAAAGTTGGACGTTGTCTTATTATTTGTGATGAAAATTGGGGGTAAATGAACAAGTAATCACATCATTTAATTCAATTTGGACCAGTAAATGAACAACACAAAGCACTAAATATTGCGGTTCAAAGAACAAGTTCAATCATATAATTTCTTTTGGAATCAGAAAATTGAACAAAACAAATCATTAAATATTGTGGTTAATTGAAAAAGGAAATCTTTCCTTTACAAGAATCCTATTTTTCTTAAATAGGAACAATTAAATCAAGCTCAACATAGCTTGAGGGAAAGAACCTTTATTTTAAGTGCTTTGGGAGAAAACGACATGGACTAGGAGAGTATGCTCTTCTTCTTTTGAAGAATCAGAAATCTAGAAATCTTAAGCTCGCCAATCCTGGTTACCGATCTTTTAATAGTAGAGGGCCCGCCGGTTGAGGAAACAATCTCTCGAGAATGACCCAAGTGAGGACAGGTCTTACGCCGACCCTTCCAACTCACTCTAAATAGTTGCTTCCTTGTAGGCCAAAGCCTCAAAAGATGGAACTGGTTTTGTTCTTTGAATTTTGACATCATTCCTTGAACATATCAGGGTATATATAGAGCGGAGCCGCTTGAATCTTGCTTGTGAGACTATATATATTCAAGTACTCATAGGGCTATACACCTCAATTTTGCCTTATGCAATTCTATGGGGGACAGTTTCAAATGGATTGCCCAATAATCTACAACAACTTCAACTAAAAGAATACCCGATTCATCCCCGAGAGGGTGATAATCTTTGTGCAAGACAAAAAGTAATTGCCCCAAGACACTCATCATATCATGCCCTCACTTGCATTTGGAGTCGGCTAATACAACATCATGACTAGAGCCATTGCGTGCTTGGTGATGGCTATATTTTGATTAGCATTTGAGTGTGCACCTAAGTCAATGAGAAAATATTTTCATCCTCCACCTAGATAATAGGACAAAAAGAGTGTTTGTTTTACCCCCTTAACAATACAAATTTGTTTGACGTGCTTGTAAAAACACTAAAAAGATAAACTCTTCAAACAAGCAACAATATTCAAACCTTCAAATACAGGTGTTTTTCACTCACTAGCAAGTCTCCAAACACAATCACAGATCAGACAAAACTGCATGAACTTCCAAAACACAAATTTCAAAACTGACAAAATCTGACAAAAACATCAGAAAATCACATCCCAAATTTCCAGGATAGTATCTGGTATCTTGGCTCACATCCCAGATTTCTGGGATAGTATCTGGTATCTTGGCTCACATCCTAGATTTTTGAGATAGTATCTGGTGTCTTGGCTTGTATTTGGTATTCTGCATCGTATCTGGTTAGCACTTAATCGCATCTAGGAAGACAGCTCGCATCTAGGGTCATCAGAAGCTTGCATCTAGGAGCTCGCATATAGGACAGTGGGCACTTGCACAATAGTTTCTTAGAAAGTCTCAGTTGATTTGGATACCCTTTTTGCTCTTCAGTATGGTCCTGTTGCTTTTACTGATCTATATGTCACTGTTTCACAACTTGCTTTTAAGTATACCTTGCATGTCCTTTTGGATTTTCACAATTGGTCCCAAATCACGTGGATTTTACAATCAACAAAACAACTTGATTCCCAGCTCACTATCAGGGCACTCTAACACTCTCTGACGCTAGAGTCACTTACTTCAAACAATTGATTCTCATTGGTTCCTAGCTCACTATCAGGGCATTCTAACCCTCTGACGTTGGAATCAATAACTTTGAAAATTCAAAACCAAACTCACACATTTGGGGACAATTTGGAATTCCTTTTGGCACCATTTTGAGACTTTGATCAAAACAATCTTATGATGGCTGACAACAAATTGCATGCATCCTATGGTTTTAACAACAAGGAAGAAGAAATTCTCATTAAGAACCTATCTAAGAAAATGCAAGCTTTGCAATCTGAAAATCAAGACTTAAAGGAAGAAAAGGATACCTCATCAAAGGGGTCTTCACTAAGATCAATCTTTCCTCTTCTCTATGAATAGGATGCACACATGTCTTCACATTCTTCAGGTAAGAAGAGACCTACTCATAGTAATCCTATATTTGATGAGGAGATTATTTCACAAGATCATGTCAATCCTATCTTTGATCAATGTCCTCATAATAT
>MU228109.1:3163459-3174122 GCA_018584345.1 Thuja plicata
TATTCGTCACTGATTTGTAGCATATTCTGAGGGTTGATATGTTACTAATTACACTCCTCCTAGTTAGCAGGAAATAGGTTGATATTAGTGGTTTTGAACGTTTTATCTAACCTTTCAAGCTAATGCAATGACTTATTGAGTGTTTGTGTCTTTTTCATCAGGTTCCCAAATACACACTCACAATAGGTAGTAAGGTTTGTAGGATTTTACTTACCACTATCTCTTCTTCAAGTATACCTCCAACTCTTCGGATAGAATTGACGATCTCTTTTATTCTACATCTATACTAAGTGATATTTTCTCCTTCTTTCATCCTTAGGTCATAAAACCTCCCTCTTAGGCTTTCTGCCTTAGCACTTAGTACATTAGCATCTCTTCCATGTACCAGCTTCAATTTATCCCACATTTTCTTTGCAAAGGTGCAGGCTTTGACATCTTCATACTTAGCATCAAAGAGTGAGGAAGCAAGCTCTATCATCATGAAATTATGCTCATACTTTTCTCTCAATTTCTCAAGTGTGTGAGGTCCTTTAGGCAACACAAATTTAGTATCCAAGTATTGAGTAACATCATTTCCAATACCTGATAGGTGGAGTCTTATTCTACTTTTCTATGATGCAAAGTTGTTCTTTTTCAACTTGGGCACATCTCATTTTCTCATCTTGTGATATTTTGCTTAGGTCTTAAAACCTTCCTTCTAAGCACACAAGCTCTAATACCGATTGTTATAATAACCGAGAGGGGGGGTGAATCAGTGGCCTAAAAAATATTCTAATAAATCAACCAAAAAACTTTATATCATAAATATAAACCTCAAGGTATCTTTAGTCCCACAAGATGAATGCCTTGAAATAATCTAAACAAATAACTACTGCTCAAATTTCACTGTTAAACCTTATTCTTGTTGTTTACCGATTAGTAGTCTTTCATTTACCGAAATACAGTAAATTACTTAGTGTATACCGATCAATCCTGATTTAGTTATGTGTAATGCAAAACACTAAAGTAATGACTCATAAACACATTGACACATAGATTTTTAACGTGGAAACCCTGTTAAGGAAAAAACCACTTGGGACCGGTAACCCAAAATTTTCACTCTTCTGAAGTGAGCTTGGTGAAGAGCCAACCCTGTTAAAGGTTATAAACACACTATTAGGTGTGACCTTGTTAGAGGATTTAAATAGAATAGATTGTCACTTGATATCTGGCATCTCTATGCTACCTTTATGACCAAACCCAGTGTAGTTTGTTAATTGGTATTTGACATCTCTATGCTATCTTCATGACCAAAAATTTTGATACTCCTTACGATGTATCTCAATATATAAAGGATTGTTAAGTCCTGCTCGGTTAAGTGACTTTCTAATCCAATGGTTAAATTGAAAAAGTAAATGATTTGTTCACACATACAACTATACTTTGCAGATTTTCAGATCTATTGTAAGCTCATAATACCTTTCTGATCAATGTATCTTTTCAATACCTTTGCTCCACTTCTTTCTACTCGATGATTATGTGCTTCTCTATTTCTTGATGTCTACAGAATTAGCTCTATTCTTAAGCTTGATTGATTAGGTCTAATTGAAGTCTTTCTTCATCAGTTTCTCTTCAATATCCTCTTCTCTAATCACTCCCCTAATTCATAATGAATTAGCTTGTCTCTTTATCAACATTATTTCACCATTTCAAAGTCCTTGACTTTATTTTTCTTGGCGTGATCCACAATTATCACCATTCTTGATTTAAAGCTTTACTTCAGTTTTATCTCATAGATATATTCTTGAAAACTAGAATAAAAATGCTTTAAATCTCTCTCTTATCGCTGGCTTTTAACTTGTTGATGAAAAAATGTAAACAACCAGTTAACTCTTTCTTTATCTCTTGCCAGCTAAGTCTTTTTTCAATTCTGAACTTTAGTTCTTTTCGGTGTTTTAACTCTTTGTTAGCTCAGTCAACACTTTAGTTTTCTTTGGGAATCTTCGTTGAGATTGTCTGTCCATTGGGGTTGTCTGTCCATCGGGGTTGTCTATCTTTCGGGTAACACTGTGAAGCTCTTCCCATCGGTAATGCTTGTGATTTTGCATGTCAGTAATGCTTCTCGGGTTTCTAGCTCAGGCATCACTATGACTCTTCTCTTGGGTTTCTCTATCCATTGGGGTGCACTACCCGTTAGTGTTTGTAGTCACTTAGTGCATACTAAACTTTTATGCATTACTGATAGCATAACCTTTATCTCTGTGGTTCTCTGAAGTCTTTGACACTATGTTTATAACCAATCAGATTATATCAAGTTGACATCAATGAAAATACAATCCATTAACTGTTTTAATGTCTTGCAATTACTTTCTACATTTTGATGATCATCAACTTAACATCTTCAAATATTCAATCAGTTATAGTTCATCACTTAACTCGATTAGATACTTGTCTTTTGCATTGATTTGCCTTATAACCAAACTTGTGACAACTAAAGCATTGAATATTCTATTCTTTGCTTCTTTTTCATTCTATAGCCTTATTGTTGGCATATCTAATGCAGTGATGGTAAGTGAGCTTTGGAGATGTCATGATGTAGATTTGATTACAGGATGATAAGATATTATGTTGTCATTGATGTCAACTATTGACTTTATTTTCTTAGTGTGTTACCAAGCATAGTTGTGATGAGTGAATGAATGTAGTTAGTTTTTATCTTTATGGGAGACTTAGGCATCTCTCTAGATGTCTAATGCATGAATTCTATGTTAGTAATAATTGAGAGGGGGGGGGGGTGNTAGTAATAATTGAGAGGGGGGGGGGTGAATTAGTGGCCTAAAAAATATTCTAATAATCAACCCAAAAAACTTAGTACCACAATATTAAGCCTCTAGTTATCTTCAGTCCTATAAGATGAATGCCTCCATATATACTTATTAAATTACTACTACTCAGAATGCTTTGTTAAACCTCTTACTGTATGTTTACCGAATAGCAGTATGTTAATTTACCAAAAAACAACAAATTACTTAGAGTAAACCGATCAATCCAAATTAGCTATGTGAAAAGAAAAACACTAAAGTAATGACTCATAAACACATTTACACATTGATTTTTAATGTGAAAACCATGTTAAGGGAAAAACCACTTGGGACTGATAACCCAAAATTTTCACTCTTTTGAAGTGAGATCGGTGAAGAGCCAACCCTGTTAAAGGTTAAAAACACACTATTAGGTGTGACCTTATTAGAGGATTTAAAATTTTAGTCTATCACTTGATATTGGGTATCTCTATGCTACCTTCCTTGATCAAACACTCTCTTGGCCTATCAATAGGTATCTGGTATCTCATGCTATCTTCATGATCAAACTTTTTGATACTCCTTTGCTCCACTTTAGTTTTTCTCGGTGATTCTATGCTCTATTTCTCAGTATCCATAGAAATCTTTAGCTCTTTCCTTAGCTTTATTGATTAGGATTGTATGAAGTTTCTCTTCATCATTTTCTCTCCAGCGTCCTCTTTTTTCATTCACTCCCCTTAATTTGTAATGAATTAAGTTATCTCTTAAATAGACATTATATCACTATTGTTAGGTTCTTGAATTTCATCATCTTGGCGTGATCCACAATTCTCGCCAATCAAATTTAAAGAAAAAATCCTATTTTATCTCACAGAGATCTTCTTACCAACTGGACAAAACAACTTTAAATCTTTTACTTATCTCTGGCTTTATCTTGTCGAAGAAAACAATGATAACTACTAGTTAAGTCTATATTTAGCTCTGCCAACTAGATATTTTGTCATTTCTAAACTTTAGTTAATTTTGGTGTTCTAAATCTTTGATAGCTTTGGTCAACACTCCAGTTCTCCTCAGGATTCTCCATCGGGGTTGTCTGTCCTTTGGGCATGTTTGTCCGTCGGGTTACACTATGATCCTGACCGTTGGGTATTCTTTTGTTTCTTCTCGTCGGTAATTCTCATCGGTCTCTTTTCTTGAGCATCACTATGACTTGAATTTTGCTGATCTCAGTCCATTAGGTTCCACTGACCGTCAGTGTTTGAATTCACATAGTGAATGCTTTTCTTTTATGCATTACTGAAAGCATAATCCTTTTCTGTTTGATTCTCTGAAGCCTTTGACACTTTGATTATAACCAATTAGATTATATCAAGTTGACATCAATGACAATACAATCCATTAACTAATTTAATGTCTTGCATTACCTTTCTGTATTTTGGTGATCAACTTAACATCTTCAAACATTCAATCAGTTACATGTCATCAATCTCTCCCTTTGGCATTGATGGAAATATACTACATTATCATACTATACTATCACTAATACAATATGACATATATAGTTTCATCAAGCTTTCCTATTGTAACTATTACAAATGTCTGGCTTTCGGTAAGCTCAAAAATAGCTTAGATTTGTTTCTTTCAGAATGATTGTCTTCAATCTTAAATCCCTTTATTGGATAGATGTAACATCTTCTTTCTCTGTTCTGATGTGTGTTCTACCTTGAATTTTCCTCTTCTTGATAATCTCTTTTTCCTTTGACAACATTGAGTCATCTCTCCCTTTGTATGTATTCTCTCCCTTTGTTACTTCTCTCCCTTAGATGGATATTTCATATGTAATCAATCTCTTTCTCTTATAATATTGATTAACTCTTCCTTCTGATTCTCAAGAACTTCACTTCATGGATAATGATATAATATTTTTTGATCAATGAGATAATCTCTCCCTTTGATAACAATGCCAAACAAAAACAATTCTCCTTGTTTGTATCATCTTCCATCATTTACATAATATATTCCTTGAATTTTCCTATCCATCAACAATACAATATCTCTGGTGTCCGGTGCATACTTGTACCTTGATATGTACAGATGTATCTATTGTTATCCATCTTATGTTTGCATCAACATGAATGATATTCATATTATGTTTAGGCTGATGTAGCTCCTAGCCAGCTTACTGATCGATAGACAAGGGTTGGACCCCTAGTCTCTGTCTCAGGTACTCAAAAGTATCTTTCGATAATGGCTTGGTGAATATATCAGGTAATTCTTCCTTTGATTGAACATATTCCAGTATCACCTCCTTTTCTTGCACTTGTTCTCTTTGATAGTGATACTTGATAGCAATATGC
Organism: Thuja plicata; assembly: GCA_018584345.1. Classification (NCBI taxonomy): domain Eukaryota; kingdom Viridiplantae; phylum Streptophyta; class Pinopsida; order Cupressales; family Cupressaceae; genus Thuja; species Thuja plicata. Next base: position 3,168,597 of record MU228109.1, read on the forward strand.
TTAGTCTTAGCATGCATTACTAGATTCTTAGAAATATTAATTGCACTGGTATTATCACAGTACATAATTACTGGTTCAATAATTTTCATATTCATACCTTCCAGTAACTATTTGAGCCATGCAATATTGGAGCAATTTGTAGTAGCAACCACATATTCTGCTTCTGCAGTAGACTGAGAGATGTATCCTTTCTTCTTTCTGATCCATGTTACAAGTCTGTCACCCATGAAGAATGTTCCTCGAGTTCTGCTCTTTCGGTCATCAATGTTTCTAGCCCAATCAACATCTGTATAGACTTGTAGCTCAAATTTTCCTTCACTTTTATACCATAAGCCATAGTCCTCGGTGTTCTTCATGTTAGAAATAGGAAAAACCCTATTCTCCCAAGAAAACCTGAATGCATAACCTGTCACAAGGAAAAAGCAAAGACTGAAGAAGCTAAGGCAGCCAAAAATCCAGAGACATGATATCCATGTTGAAAGAATCAATTTCTATTATCAACAAAAATGAATATAATACAATCTCCTTACTCAAATGCAAAGCGGTGAATCCTTATAAAAGGATACCAAAACCCTAAAGAATAATAAGCTTCCTAAGTTTAACTTAAGCATAGAGTATAACAGACTAATAATTAAATAAATTAATTATTAGCTATAATATGACTACTCTAACACCCCCCCTTAAGTGTAACTTAGGGAGAAGCTGAACAGCTAAGGACTAAAAGATGCATGAAAACAAAATGCATGAAAGGAACTATGGGTCCTAGAAACTAGGCCTGATCAGGTACCCAAGTACAAGAAATAAACTAGAAGAAGGAAACTAAGCCTCTAATTTAGGGAAAGCTCCAAAGAATGAACAAGAATGAGCAAGAAGCATCTCTGAAGCATGAAGCTGTAAACACTGCTAGAAGTAACTGCTAGAACCCCCACTGAAAAAGTGCATGATTAGGTAGAGAATACAAAGTCTGAAGAGCTGATCAATCGAACCTAGGAAGCAATAGAACCAACAAGAGAACCCCCCCATAACGTTGAACAAGGAGAGGTGACAGGAACACTAAAATGCAATGCCAAAAAAATCTACAGAAAGAAGAATTAGGAACACAAACAGTGCAACAAAAGTACAAGCATAGGATAAAGGGTGGTGTCACTGACACACAGCATGGGCTAATGTCATAGAAGGTACACTCACTTGACAAAGGTGGATGAGCACAAAATGGAAAAACATCATAACCCCATGACACTTTATAACTGAGTGCGAGTACAAAAAATACACAAGGTGCTCGAAATCCCAGATATGCAGAAGTAGGCAATTTATCTCAGTGCATTTATAGAAGAGAAAATGCTACAGTAGAGAAGCATACAATGATCAGAAGTCAGAAAGAAGAGTGAGCTAGAAAATAGAAGAAGAGATCCCAGGACCTGTAGAACCCAAGTAATCCGCCAGAGTGTGAAAGATGTCAAACTCAGAGGAGAAATAACCTAGAGCAGAAGCTGAAAGAAATACCCCTGCAACTAAAAACTACACTGAACCAGCTTTCCAACGATATCTAGTTTGCCAAAAATAGAGTCCAGATTAGCAAGATATGGCTCTCGGAAGGCAAAACCAAACATCAGACTTTGATAGAAAAAAACACTGTCAAAATAGTAGAGCCAAAAAACCTAACCAACATGGTTGGAAAGAGCTTTCTGACAATATAATGAAGTCTAAAAAAGGCCTCTGTATGCTCTAGATAGAGAAAAAATAGTGAGAAGGGCCCAAAAATGCTCCAAAAGTCAGGTTTTAAGCCCCTAGGGCTAAAAAAAAGGAGCCCCTGGGTGCATGGCGCACGCAGGGTGCTGGGGTAGAGCCCCTGGTCACCCATGTGACCGCCGGCCAGCAGAAAGGGGCCCGCGAGGGCTAAAGGTCGGAGCCCGTGGTTGCAGATAGGACCACTGCGGGGCTAAAGGGGCCTGCGAGGGCTGAAACCCGAGTGGTGGTGTAGAGTGGTGAAGCACCAAGTGGTGAGGCCATGAAGGGTAGTGGAGCGTTGGGCGGCGGGGGCCGGCAGGGAGGCGGGGTCGACGGAGCGGGCCAGGGAAGCGGCGGGGGCCGCAGAGCGCGCAGGGTGGCAGGCTGGGCACCGACCGGCGGTGGTGGAGCGCTGGTGGCCCGACGGTGGCTGATTGAAAAATGCACTGAACGCGTTATTTAAAAATGCCAAAAAACAATATATTTTTTAATTTTTTTCTCGAAAATCATGCCCCTACGGCCTTAAGAGGCCAAAAAAATTCTCCTAGATGCCCCGGTGTCTAAATCGGACGTGTTTTATATGGATTCTAGGGTTTTTGGGCCTTCTAGACGCAACCATGAGGTTATTTTTGGTCCAAAGTGCTCCAAAAAATAGAGACCCCCCAGATCCAATAAAAAATATCAAAAATTAATTATAGCTAATAATTAATTTATTTAATTATTAGTCTATTATACTCTATGCTTAAGTTAAACTTAGGTAGCTTATTATTCTTTAGGGGTTTGCCCTTTAGGGTTTTGGTATCCTTTTATAAGGATTCACCGCTTTGCATTTGAGTAAGGAGATTATATTGTATTCATTTTTGTTGATAATATAAATTCATTCTTTCAACATGGATATCATGTCTCTAGCTTTTTGGCTGCCTTAGCTTCTTCTATCTTTTGTCTTTGCTTCTTCCTTGTGATAGGTTATGCATGCAGGTGTTCTTTGGAGTATAGGTGTTTAACTATTCTAACATAGTATCAAAACTTTCCTGCTGCTCGCTAATCTGATTTTGTTGAAGCAAGCTCTTCGCAGTACGAGGGTTTGAAGTTTTTTATTTTTCTGTTATTTTTATTAGCTCTGGGGAGTCTTTTTTTTGGTGCACTTTGGGAAAAAATCAACCTTACGGTTGCGTCTAGAAGGCCCAAAAACTCTAGAATCCATATAAAACATGTTAGATTTGGACATTGGAGCGTCTGGGAGAATTTTTTTGGCCCTCTAGGGCCGTACGAGCACAATTTTTGAGAAAAAAAATTAAAAAAAAAAAACAAAATATTAATTTTCAATATTTTTTGGTTTTAAATTTAACACGCCTGGTGCAAAATTGAAACGCACCACCGCTCTGAGCTCCTCCGACAGCGGCTCCGCCGCCACCTCTTACGCGGCCCCCACTGACACTGGCCCTGCCACCACCCACCGCGGCCCACCTACTCTACGCCGCCCACAGCGACCTGCCGGACCTCCTCCCCGCTCCGCTCCACCCTTTGGCGCCACCCGGTGGGAGTGTTTAGCCCCCGGGCCCCTTTTTTGCCAGCGATCGGACATATTGATGACCAGGAGCTCTGATTTTAGCCCCTGCACATGCCATGCGCCTAAGGGCCCATTTTTTTTAGCCCTAGGGGCTTAAAACCTAGCTTTTGGAGCATTTTTGGGCCCTTCTCACTGTTTTCGCTCTATCTNGAGCATATGAAGGCCTATTTTAGACTTCGTTATATCGTCGGAAAGCTCTTTCTGACCATGGTGGTTAGGTTTTTTGGCTTTGCCATTTTGATAGTGTTTTTTTCTGTCAAATTCTGATGTTTGGTTTTTCCTTCTAGGAGCCATATCTTGCTCATCCAGACTCTATTTTTGGCAAACCCGATATTGTCAGAAAGCTAGTTTAGTGTAGTTTTTAGTTGCAGGGGTATTTTTTCCAACTTCCACTCTAGGTTCTCTTTCCTCTGAGTTTGGCATCTTTCACACTCTAGTAGATTACTTGGGTTCTACAGGTCCTGGGATCTCTTCTTCTAATTTTCTGGCTCACTCTTCTTTCTGACTTCTGAGCATTGTATGCTTCTCTACTGTAGCATTTTCTCTTCTGTAAACACACTGAGATAAAGTGCCTACTTCTGCATATCTGGGATTTCGAGCACCTTGTGTTTTTTTATACTCGTACTTAGTTATAAAGTGCCATGGGGGTTATGATGTTTTGTCATTTTGTGCTCATCCACCTTTTTCAAGTGAGTGTACCTTCCATGACATTAGCCCATACTATGTGTTGGTGACACCACCCTTTATCCTGTGCTTGTACTTCTGTTGCACTATTGGTGTTCCTGATTCTACTTTCTGCAGATGTTTCTGGCATTGCATTTCAGTGTTCCTGTCACCTCTCCTTGTTCATCATTATGGGGGGGTTCACCTATTGGTTCTATTACTTCCTTGGTTTGATTGATCAGCTCTTTAGACTTTGTCTTCTCTACCTAGTCATGCACTTTAGTGGGAGTTCCAGCAGTTACTTCTGATAGAGTTTACAACTTCTTGCTTCGGAGATGCTTCTTGCTCATTCTTGTTCCTTTCTTTGGGACTTTCCCTAGATTGGAGGCTTAGTTTCCTTCATCTAGTTTATTTCTTGTACTTGGGTACCTAATCAGGCCTAGTTTCCAGGACCCATAGTTCCTTTCATGCATTTTGTTTTCATGCATCCTTTAGTCCTTAGTTGTTTAGCTTCTCCCTAAGTTACAATTAAGGGGGGGTGTTAGAGTAGTCATATTATAGCTAATAATTAATTAATTTAATTATTAGTTTATTATACTCTACGCTTAAGTTAAACTTAGGCATCTCATTATTCTTTAGGGTTTTCCCCTTTAAGATTTCAGTATCCTTTTATAAGGATTCACCGCTTTGCATCTCATTAAGGAGATTGTATTGTATTCATTTTTGTTGATAATAGAAATTCATTCTTTCAACATGGATATCATGTCTCTGACTTTTTAGCCGCCATAGCTTCTTCTATCTTTTATCTTTTCTTCTTCCTTGTGATAGGTTATGTATGCAGGTGTTCTTGGGAGAATAGGGTTTTTCCTATTTCTAACACTTCAAGTATCTTAGAATTCTCTTGATGGTAGTCATATGTGATTCTTTGAGATTAGTAGAGAATCTTGCAACTATTCCCACTACATGTGCTATATCTGGTCTGGTGTGAACAATATACATTAGTTTGCCAGTCATTGATCTATACAAGGTTTGGTTTACCTCATTAGATTTGTCTTCTTTAGTCAACTTGCATCCGGTAGCCATAGGTGTTCCAACTGGTTTGGAATCTTCCATCTTGAATATCTTTAGCACTTCCTTGATGTATTTGGATTGAGTGATATATATGCCTGCATCTTGTTGAAGAATCTGTAGACCAAGAAAGAATTTGATCTCCCCAAACATAGACATTTCAAATTCTTTTCTCATTTCATTAGTAAAGGATTTTCATAACAATTCATTTTCCCCAAAAATGATATCATCAACAAAAATTTTAGCAATCAGAATATTACCATCGGTATCTTCTTTTAAGTACAGATTTCTATTTTCACCTGTTCTAACAAATTTAATGTTAATGAGATAGGAGTGAAGTCTTTCATACTAGACTCTAGGTGCTTATTTTAATCCATACAAGGCTTTATGTAGTCTACATACCATGTTTCTCTTGTCTGGATCAACAAACCCTTCTAGTTGTTCAATGTATACCTCTTCTTCAAGTATTCCATTTAGGAATGCAGATTTGACATCCA
>MU228109.1:3174172-3191846 GCA_018584345.1 Thuja plicata
ATCCATACAAGGCTTTATGTAGTCTACATACCATGTTTCTCTTGTCTGGATCAACAAACCCTTCTAGTTGTTCAATGTATACCTCTTCTTCAAGTATTCCATTTAGGAATGCAGATTTGACATCCATTTGGTATAGCTTGAATTCTTTGAATGCAGCATAAGAAAGTAAGATTCTACCTCCTATTCTAGCAATGGGTGCAAAGGTTTCACCATAATCAATACCTTCTTCTTGTGCATATCCCTTGCATACTAAACTTGCTTTGTTTCTAGTGACTTCTCCATTGTCATTCAGCTTATTTTTGAATATCCATTTGGTACTAATGACATTCTTGTCATATGTTCTTGGTACTAGTGTCCATGTACTGTTCTTCTTAATCGGTTCTATTTCTTCATTCATAGCACTAACCCATTCTTCATTCCCAAGTGCAGTATTAATAGTTTCAGGCTCAAAATCACAAAGTAAACATCTGGTGTTTAGTGACTTACGTCTTGTTCTCATTCCATCCTTCTTGTCTCCTATGATTTGATTTTGTGGATGATTTCTTCTGACATACTTGGCAAGTTTTGGTTTAGCTCTTTTTTCATCATTCTAATCATCTTAATGACCTTCATTCTAATCTCCATCTCTCAGAACATCATCTTGAGGATTTTCTTAATTTTTGGTAATTGCAGCCTTATGCTCGGGTGCAATGTTCTTTTCTTATACACTGTTGTTTGGGTATAGTGTCAAGTTTTGTATAAACAAACCTGTTGTAGTCCTCTGGTTCTTTTCTTCTTTCATTATCATTCTTTTCTACAAATTCATCTATTTTCACATTTGCATTTTCAATTATTTTGTTAGATGACTTGTTAAGACATTTATAAGCCTTGCTTTTGGTTGAGTACCCTAGAAAGATACCTTCTTCACTTTTGCAGTCAAGTTTTCCATTTCTATCATCCTTCAAAATATATCATTAACTATCAAAGATTCTGAAGTAACTTACATTGGGTGTATGACCATACCAAAGCTCATAGGGTGTCTTCTTTGCATTCTTCTTCAATTATACTTTGTTTAATGCATAGATAGAAGTACTGACAGCTTCCCTCCAGAAAGTTTGAGTGATGCTTTTCTCAATCATCAATGTTCTTTCACATTCAACAATTATTCTGTTTCTCCTCTCAGCAATTCCATTTTGTTGTGGTGTTCTTGATGCAGAAAACTGTCTTTTTGACAATTCTTGCACATGATATGCTCGGTAAGCCTTTGACATTCCTTTTGTTGCTAATCTTTATCATGTTTTCAAAGTTCACATGACACAATCTTTTGTGCCACACCCATATGTCTTTGTTCCTAGCCATTAAACAAGTGGTGTTAATGTCATCAAGATAGAAATGGTTACCTTTTGTCTGCTCACCAGTTCCAATCAACCTTCCTGATTCATTGAAGATCTTTGCCTTCTTATTTTCAAATGCTACTCTATGACCTGAATTGTTCAGTTGTGAGAAACTTAAAAAATTATAATTTAGTCCTTTTAACCAGTAAACATTTTCACATTTGATTAGGTTATTTAACATTATAGTTCCTTTACTTTCAACTGGACAAGGTGTTTCATTACCCATTCTTACTGAATCACCATTATAGTATTCAAAAGTATAAAAAAATTTCTTATCACCGGTCATGTGGTGAGTGCAACCACTATCTATGATTCAGACATCATTCTTACTAACTTTAGATATGAGTGTAGTTTCTACATACCTTTCTCCTTCTTCATCTGAATCATCCTTCATGGCTACAAATACCATCTTGATGTCTTCTTCTGATTCAATTTTAGTGTCATCAACTCTGTTCTCAGCTAGGTAACAAGCTTTCTTTCCTTTGTCCTTGTAGTCTTGGGTATCTCTTATTTCAGATTGTCGGTTGCTTCGATAATATTTGTTATCACCTCTATCAAACTTCTTCTCATATGATCTATCATTACTTTAGTCATCTTTTCTTTTTTTTGGACATCTTGTAGCAAAGTGTCCAACCTCTTTACAATTGAAACATACAAGTGGTAATTTACCTTTGTATCTACCTTTGCCTCTCTACAATATTCTTTCCATTAGTGCTTCAATCTCATCAAGTTATTGATCCTCATTATCACTTTCACTATCATTTCTAATAGCATGTCTATGACTTGAATTACTTATCTTTAAAAAATATTTGAATAAAGATTCTATAGATGGTAAGACACTATTATCAAATTTATTCATCTCAAATGAAATCATTTTACCAATCAAACTATCTAGTGTAACTGTATTGTTTGCAACTCCTCTCATTTCTTGAATAGAAGAAACTCTAATAGCATATACAGGAAGTAAGGTTCTTAAGATTTTACTTACCACTATCTCCTCTTCAAGTACACCTCCAACTCCTTAGATAGCATTAACTACCTCTTTGATTTTGCAGCTATACTGAGTGATATTTTCTTCTTCTTTCATCCTTAGGTCATCAAAACCCCCTCTTAGGATTTCTATCTTGGCTCTTATTACATTAGCATTTCCTCCATGTACCAGATTCAACTTATCCCACATTTTCTTTGCAGAGGTGCAGGTTTTGACATCTTCAAACTCAACGTCAAAGAGTGATGAAGCAAGTTCTATTATCATGCAAGTATGCTCATGCTTTACTCTTAATTTCTCAAGAGTGTGAGGTCCTGTAGGCAACACATATTCAATATCTTATTATTGAACAATATCATTTCCAATACTACCCAATTTTCCCCAAGTCTATCGCAGGGAATACCTCTTCATATGCACATGAATGGTCTTATGCTCTAGTACTTCTCATGTTTATGCAAGATAAAATCAACATATTGTTTTTTGATGAAATAAAAGGGCACTTCCATATTTTATTTGTGTAGAATCCAATGATTGTCTAGTATGGGGATCAACAAAGAGGAAAACTATGTAAGCTTTTGATATTATGAGTTCCTTTATCTCATCATAAGACATCCCATCTGTATAGTGAACCCTCGTGGCTTCTTACCACTAAAGTGCACAATAATGCTAGGTGGTGAGGGTTTCTACATCTGATATTATGGACTGCAATGTGTCAAACATCTAGGTTAATTGAGGGATTGTATGATAAAAATTTGTAATGCCCCTCAACTAATTCAAACTTTTAGAAATTAGGTCTTATATTGGTCAAGTGTTTGGTGGCAGATGGTTTGGCGATTATGGGTTTGTGGGTTATCAATGTTGTCTCCCATACTTAATTGAAGTTACAATTTTTTATAATTAAAGTAGTTTAAACAAGATAACTAATTTCAAACAAAAAAACTTAATTTAAACCAAACAATGAAAATAAACCAAAAAACATAAATAAATGATAAAAAATGAAGAAATATGCAATAAAATTCATACCTAATAGTTAATTTGAGTAAAAAAATGAATTTAAAGGATCAAATGTTAGAAACACCTCAAATATTGGATGCTAAAACATAAAATCCATGGGTAAAAAAAACCTAGGACCATTCCTTTTAGGTATATAAATATCCACAAGGATCTAATATCTAATCCATATCAGATATTTGATGCTAATACTATATTATCAATTTAAAATTATCTTCTATAGTATAATCTTCATATTATTTTTTTGATCAGTAATAGGTTTTTTGTATTGATATAAAAGAAATTACATTCATAAGACTTCACAGTGATGTTCATCCTTACTCTAAAGTTTCATCTTCTGTAGGAGTTCATGCTCCTTTAAAAACTTTAAATATATAACTATATCTTTTATCCCTAACTGTCTATAGTTGTTCTATTATGATCCTTCTTCTAATCTTTTAAAACATTTACAATGCATTGGCATATAGCCTAATAGAATAAAGTTCAAAAAGGTCGAAAGCTCTTCTTTTATGACTTTAACCTAGCTCTGTTTCTGCACTATTGCTCCAATTTTTTCATTGTTTCTACTTTTTTGACCATTTTCCATGTGACCTTTCAGTTTCCAATTATATCTTTTCCTTTTCAGCCAATCTGGGTGCATTTTTTATGTGACACTATCACCATCATTTTCTTCATCCTTTCCTCTTCCATGTGCTCATGCAATGCGGCCTCCTCCTTGATCTATTTTTAGCCCTCCCTTGCTTTCCTTATCATCATAGGATTATCTAATTTCGGCCTCCACCTGAGGAACGAAATCAACCCATATTGGCAAGCATCATCATCTTCCTCAAAACATTCAGAGATGTCTTTCCCTATTCTGGGTTTAGACCATTCTAGAATCGAGTCAAGCTCACCCAACACATCTTCTTAAAATAACAATCTTATGATGCGACCCACTTCATCGGTTTCCTCTCTAATTTTGAGGCCCCATGCAATGAGAACGACAATAACATCTGGGTTAGTTATGTGTTTAATTCATCATTCTTGAAATTGTTCTCCAATTACTTTCAAAATAGCCTCCACCATCCTTGCCGTTTTGATTTCTACCAATTCTTTCACCCTTTCAAAGCTTGCTGGTCCCTTAAAATATTTCATTTTCTTATCAAAGTCTACATAGAAGGTAGTTTCCATTTTTCCCTTCTCTGTCATTGTCTCTATTCTTCAACCTTTTGTGTTTAAATAAATTAAAGGTCGGCTTTTAACGCCACAGAAAAATTGCTTCCTTAACAAGTCTATCTTTGTGCATGTAAGTGGTCACTTCACACTCGCTTTAATAATTATAAAGCTTTACATTCATTAAATTCCTTCTCTCACCTGTCTTGAGATCACATCATTGCCATGACTCTCAACACATAACCATTGTCATTCATGTCCTCTCCATTATGCAATTTGAAACTTTCCTTTACATAGCTTTTACTTACATTCAATACTTTTGGTTTTTTTGTTTATGATGTCATCAAGGCAATTTTTAAATAAAGACATATCTAAAGTATCTTTTTCTATGTAACTAAAATCTTCAAATATAGGAGTTTCTATTTTTTTCAAAACTTGTGGCCCAATTTGCAATTTTGTCATCCTCTTGATTACCTTCTCTTAAAGTGTGGTTGATACAAAATTTATTAAATTTCTAGATAAGAACTCCCACTTCCCTGAAGATGCTATTAATGAACAATGTTTGAGAATTTCCTTTTTTAATTGCCTCTATAATGACTTGCGAATCTCCTTCCAGATGTATTTTCTCCACACCCAACCTTATTCCTAGTTTGACTGCTAGCAAAGCTGCCTGAACCTCTGCCATATTTTTTTCCCTGTCCCTATCCTCTGAGCTACCAATGCTACCACCTCCTCATTACTATTTCTATCTATAGCACCTACTCCTGAGATTCCTAGATTCCCTTTCGAGAATCCATCAAAATTTATTTGTATTCATCCAATATCAGGAGGAAACCACTTTACATCCTTTCTACATACCTTCATTGTTCCTACTTGACTTCCATCATTCCTATATATGTTTCTAATGCTCGGACACTATTTGTGTATTGAGCTATCCCAAGATGTGAAGACGATATTAGCATTTAGTTTACTTATTGTACAACTCATTACTTCCTCTATTGAAGATTTTATTCACAGTAAAAGTTTTTCCACTAATTATGAAGTATCTTAAAAAATTCTTCCATTATGTTCTTTCCACATCTCCCATATGATATTGAAGGGCATACTGTCCAAATTTTTGATAAATTAGATCTCTTAGAGTCACACAACCACCACTTGAATATATCTAAAAGATAATTTGGCATAGGTCCTATGAGGTTTAGTTTTGACTTGAACATTCCCCAACAATGTTAGGCATATGCACAATGGACAAAGAGGTGATCAATATCTACCATCGCTTGTTTACATATGGGGCACATAGTTGGTCCTATAAAACCATACTTCTTTCTCCTCTCACCTATTAAAAATCTCCCTTGAATGGAAATCCATGAAAATGCTCCTTCATTATGTAAGTAGTCCTTATCCCAACATAGTTTATATGGCCAATCACTTGTTGTTTCCTCATTGATTAATAAATTATATCCCAGCTTTGTTTAATAGTTCCCACTCTTAGCATCACACCAAATTATATTATCCTTTGGATCCGACAACTGTATTTGTCTACAATTAAAAATATCTTTCATTTCATTGCAAATTCTTTCATTCAGACCTGTTGTAGTAGCCTCCTTACATCTCCACTGCATTCCCAAGGGCCCTTGGAATTGTTCCATATAATCTCAAACCTTTTCTCCCCATACAATTTTTGTACTATCAATTAGCTCCTATGAGTTGTCTAAACTTAAAAGAGCCACTTTTCCTTTCCACGAATCCTCCCATAATGACACCTCCCTTCCATCACCAAGTTGCCATGATAGGTGGTCACATATTACTAGCCTACATTCCAAGATGAAGTTCCATATTTCTGATCCTTTTGGAGGGTTCTGAACTGTTAGAATTTGATTGTCCTCCATTGTGTCCAGATACTTTTCCTTGAGGATTTTAACCCATATCTGATTGGGCTTTGTATACATTTCCCATACAAGCTTTTCCCCTAGGGCTCTGTTAATAAGTGTATAGTCGGAAAATGGAAGCACATCCATTGGAACAAAGATTGGAAAAATATTTCTAGGTTTTGTAGATCTCACAATTTTGGTTTAGTTAGGTAAATCAATAGTTTTTGAGACTGTTTGATAGGGTTTTCAGTAGATTATTTTTCAGAGGTATGTACTTTTTATTTCTTCATTCCATTATTCTTTGCAAACATTTCCAGATTTACACCCCTTATCATTACAATTAAATGTAAGGTGGATAATATGTGCATAGGGACACTTTTATGACCAAATCTCCATTGTTCTAAACTGTGTCCATATTTTCTATATTACAATAAGCTTCCATCTTCTTAGTCTTGCACCCCCATTTTTACAAGATTTACAAATTGAATCCCATGCCACAAGTTGTATTTTGTCTTCCTCTTGTCCTCCCCTCCAAAAAAAATTCCTCATACGTTATTCAATGTATTTTAGCACTTTTATGGGGATCTTTAAACAACTCATTTAAAATATAGGGATTGCTGAAATAACTGATTGGAGCATCAGGATATGACTTGCATAATTTAGCCATTTTCCTTTCCATCTGTCCATTCTTTTTACACAACTATCTACCAAATATTTCCATAGATTTTCTTTTGAAGCACCTTCAAAGAGTGGTATTCCAAGATATTGGTTTGGAATAACTCTAGCCTTCATTCCTAGTATTCTAAGCACATGCTATTGAATAGGAATAGAGGTATTGAAGAATAAAACTTTAGATTTCTCACAATTAATGAATTGCCTAGACACTTTACTATATAAGTCTAGGGTAGATCTTATAACTCTGGCTTCCCAAGAAGACACTTCACCCATGAGATATGTGTCATCTAAAAACTCTAAATGAGTAATCAGTTCCAAACCCCTTGCAACATTTAACCCTTTCCATTCTCCTCTGCCACCTGCTTGTTTGATTGTTCTACTCAATGCTTCAACAAGAATTATAAAAAGAAAGGGTGAAAGAGGTTCACCTTGGAAAATACTTGTAGTGGTATGAAAGAAGCCCTAGGGGCTGTAATTGACCATTATGGATAGGCATGGAGTGGAAATGCAGCTGAGAACCTAGTCACACCATCCAGTGTCAAACCCAAATCTCCATAGCACTTTTATCAAAAAATCTCTGTTGACATTGTCATATTCTTTTTAGATGTCAAGTTTAATCATCATACCATAATCTTTCCCAAATTTAATTGAATGTATTGCCTCATGCACCACTATGATTCCTTCATATATGGATCTTCCTAGAGTGAACCCACTTTTTCCTCTGAAATGAGTGAGGTCAGCACCAATTTCAATCTATTAGCCATAACCTTCACTATTACCTTGTAGATGATGTTGCACAAGGCTATCGGTCTAAAGTCACTTAAGGATTCTTTTTTTCCTTTTTTGGGAGTCAAAGTTAAAAATTTATTATTAAAGTCTTTGAAAATGAAGTGCCCCTTTCTAAAATCCTCTACCACTTCACACGGTTCCTTTCCAATTATATGCCATTCTTTTTGGAAAAAAAAGTGCAGGGAAGCCATCCGGTCCAGGAGCTTTGTGATCTATATCCTTAGCAAAGATTGTAGAGAAGTGATCTATAGTAGCTCTATTTATTTGATCTTGATCCATTAATATATTTCCCTGATTATCTTTGATAGAGAAAATCTTATTCAAGGATCGTCTTCCCTTAACTCAGTTCTGGAAGAATTTTGTATTTCTGTCCCCTTCCTTTAACCACAACTCCATTGAATTTTTCCTCCATAAGATCTCCCTATTTAACACCTCATTATATTTTTTGTTTAACTCCAATTCTTTATTGCATCTTCCATTCCTCCTTGGACCGTGAACTCATTCAAAGCAGCTAATTCATTTTCCAAATTAAAATTTTCCTTAAAGATATTTTTAAACACTTCCCTATTCCATACTTTTAAATTCTCTTTTAAGTATTGTAATTTTTTTTAAAAGAGAAAGGCACAATTACCAGATCTTCTTGGAGCTTCCTTCCACCATGCACTAATCATCTCCATAAAGCTCACCTCTCGTAGCCACATTTTTTCAAATCTGAACGGGGCATGTTCTGGAACAACATCTTCAAGGATCCTTAAACAAATTGGAAAATGATCTGAGCCAATAATTGGTAGAATTTCAGCTTGACACGACCACTTGGTGTCCTCCCAATCTCACCTAGTAGGAACCTATCTAACTTTTCTGCTATGTTAGTAAATCCCACTCTTTGATTGGTCCATGTAAATGCTCCATTTTGAAAGCATACATCTTGTAATTCATTTGTAGACACAAAGTCCACAAAATATTTTTGACTTTGACAGATCCACCCTTTCCCACCCAATTTTTCTTTAGGAGAAAGAATAGCATTAAAATCTCCTCCAAGAAAAAATAGACTATCTTTTAATCTACTAATTTTCCATGTGAGGTCAACCTATAACTACTATTTCAAAGCTTGATTGCATGGACCATATACATTGAAGGAAAAAAGCAAGTATTCATCTGAAAGGATAGAACCTTTATTAACTGTCAATGAATGCCCTCTTCCACTAAGCTAACATTTATCCCTACATCTATCCATAATATTCCCAACCCTCTTGAAGCTCCAACCGCCTCCTTAAAGAGGCATCCCCATCTTCCAAATTTTCTTTCAAACTATAACACACCTTCTCCACTTAACTTTGTTTCTTGTAAAAACACTAAATCTGGTTGGGCTTGATCAAGACATATTTTGACCAAGCACCTTTTGTCAGAGGCATTGCAGCCTCTGACATTCCATGATAAGAGTCTCATGGCTTTCGGTAAGAGGGATATCCTCTTCCCTATCTTAGCAATTTTGACTGGTCAGATGCACTTCCAGCCATGTTAAGATTTACCTTGGTAGATTTATGCCCTCTTTGCTTTTTTTCCTTTACATCGGGTTTTTTAATCATTGATTCAGTCTGACTTATTTTCCTTTTCTCCAATATGTACATATGTTCATGAAAACCTAAGCTTTCATCCCCTACCTCTTCTTCCCAAGACTCATATTCTTAACCTGTATTCCAACTGTGCTCCTCAATTTTTTTCCATATCTTCCATTAATTTTTCCAAATTTCTAATAGATAATATTTGAATATCCTTACAAAATTCTAAGTGTTAATTTTCCTTTTCTTATTGGGTATGTTCCACATGTTCTGAATGACAAACCTCATCTATTGTCAAGTCTGGTTTAAAACTTCTATTAGTATTTCCTTGCTTAGAGATTTTTGGAGTGTGTAAAACTTCTTCCCGTGAGTCATGCACGATTAGATCTTGCCCACAATCACCCCCTATATTTTGTATTTCCCTTATATCACTATTAGTAGAAGCCATATTTGGAGAGAAGGGAGTCTCTTTTACCACTTGAGTGGATTTGGGGCTTTCCATATTTTTTGATTGGGAGGGGTATGCATGAAACTTGAATTTTTCACAGTGGTCTATTGATAGCTCTGAGCTGCATACTTCTAGGGGTATTTGTTTCATCTAGTTCTTTCCTTGCTATCATTTCTTCCTGAAAGCCGATAGACCAAGTGGGGAGTCTAGTTTGATTTTCTCTATCTTTTTTATCCATTCCATGCTTCTAATGCATTCAAGTCCCTTTCCTTTCTCATAGCCCTTCTTTGTCCCTGTTTGAATATCAACATTTTCCACCTCAATTTTTAATCTCCATTCCCTCTTTGCCGATCCAAGGACTGCATAATCTGGAATCTGATAACATTTATGTACTTTGACAAGCACTTTGGAGTATATTTAGAAGTAATTACCATCTACAGCTTCCTCAACTTGTAGGAAAATCCCTAGTCTATTTCCAATCTCCTTTAAAGTTTCTACATCCTTATATTCCCATAGGAGATTTTTGAGTTTCAACAAAACAACAATGCTTTCTACTTCCTCTTTATCTGGGTTGAATTTTGGCTTCCAATCCCAAATATAAATGCCTTTTCCATCTAGCATATATGGGCTATTTTTCAGGATCCATTCCTTGTCCATCTTTGAAGGACTGATAATCAAGAAGAACTCATTTTTTAGGGTTTTTATCTCAAATTGTTTCCCCCAATGATCAGCTACCTATTTTTGGATTTTTTCTATGAACAACCATGGTCACATCCACTTCATAAAGAAATATTTTTCTTGTAGCCTATTAACTAAATCATTCTAGTGGGGGTTACTTATCAATAGAGATGAAGCCCTAATGTGAACCAGATCCTCTATCTTTTCTCCAGTAGTTTGGGTTGCTATCGTTGATCTGCTATTTGTTCCTTCCTTGCTTGCATCTTTTGGACGCCAGAATTTACCCTCAATATTCTTGAAGGTAAAGTTTCATGGCTCATAGAAGGATCCACTTGGTTTCCAAACAAAGGGTGCCCTATTCTCCCTTCCCTGTCCATTCCACCATACTCTTGGAATTTGCAAGAGATCCTATTGAGGGGGAATCCAATCCGCTCGACCGTTAGGCCAGCTTTGGTTCCCCAAACCCATTGATCCCTTTCTATTTTGAACCCATCGGTCTTGTTTGGATTGTTTAGTCCTGAAGGTCTCCTGCTTTTTGTTTCCCACAANGGGGGAATCCAATCCGCTCGACCATTAGGCCAGCTTTGGTTCCCCAAACCCATTGATCCCTTTCTATTTTGAACCCATCGGTCTTGTTTGGATTGTTTAGTCCTGAAGGTCTCCTGCTTTTTGTTTCCCACAAACCCGTGGCTTCTTGTTGGGGCCCCGTTATTCCATTGTAAAGAAATATGCCTTGGGGGCATCCTTGGTTGCAACCATTGCCTATGATTTTTGCTAATCCCATTACTTACATATCCATTACCTCCATATCTGTTGCCACCATATTCATTGCCACTATAGCCGTTGCCTCCAGAGCTATTGCCCTCCATCACTAAAAAAATAGTATAATATTCATATATATTATTATATATTATTATTATTATTATTATTAATATATTATATACTATTATTTAATATTTTTATATTATTGATACATAAGTATCGGGTATTTGATATGTATCAGATACCTAATATGGTTAGGAATTTTTCAAGGGCAAGTGTAGTGACACCCAGGCCTCCTAAAATGTCAACATGGATTTTCATGTTTTTGGGCAAATGAAAAACACATATTTTTTCATATCATAAATTTTTTCCCCTCATGATCATGCACATACCAAAATGTACCTCTAAGTCTCCTTGGAAACCCATTGCAACTTGTATTCTCTTGATTTCATCCTCAACTTTTTTACAATATTTTACTTGTCCCTTCTTTCATCACCTTTAAGGTCTTATTATTGACCTTTCTTACATGGATTTCCATTCCTACATACACATACTTAACCACAATGTTAGAAAATTTAAAAAAAGACCAAAATGTCTTCACATGTGCCTCTTTCACATGCACTTTCCTCTCTTCTTTACTTCTTATTTTGAGTGCTTCTTTCTGCACTTCTTCCCTTAATTCTTTCTTTTTTTTCTTCATGTTCTCCCTAATGATAACTTTGACCTTCATCTCTTCTAGTGTATATTCTACTCTTGACAACTTGTTGTTCAAACCCCTCAATTATTTCCTCATACTCTCATCTTCTTCTCTTAAGGAATTCATCCTTTTCCTTCTTCTTTTATTCATAACAAATTTTATAGGAAATTTCACCTTCTTTCTCATTGACCAACACTATACATAATATTGGCTTCTTTCCTCAAGCCATTGCTTCACCAATTTCTCAAAATCCTTCCTCATCTCTACTATTTCTCTTGCCAACTTTGCATCTTGTATTTCCTTTTGAGTATTTATTTCTTCATGTGTTGTTGCATCTTTCTATTTTCTCATTTTTCTTTATGATACCTCACCTAAGGCTTCTCAATTTTCTTGATTTCTTTGCCTAGTATTTTGGTACATAAGCTCTTCTCATAAATCTGTCAATCTACAACACACATATCTTTCTAACATCATATGAACAAAACTAACTTCCTGGTGCAAGGCACCTCCCTATTTCATGTTTTGGCATTGTTTAGAGTTTTTGTTGGTGTTTGTGTGTGTGTTAGAATAATATCCAAGGGGTTGGATACAATGATAGTTTAACTTCATGTTTGTAAGGGCCTTAGTGCTCATTGGGTGTTTTGGGACATTTTGGCTTCAAATATTAAAATGTTTCCATTTTAGGGAAATATGGGTTAGTGGTATGTTTTATGACCCTACATATCCTATTTGGGGTCTTAGAAGTCAACATCAATCATCGAGTTGACAAACAAGGTCAAATTCTCTAAATACAAAATGTTGCTAGCAAATTTGAAAAGTTGCTCGAGCAACTTTTGCAAGAATTGACAAAATGTAGTTAGAACTGATGTAACTACCCCATGCTTGGTATATGAGCATGGATTCGATGTTTTGAAGAGGTTAATAAGATTTTGGTTTGAAATAATTAATTCTGACACCTCTGTATGGATGACTGTATCCACATTTGTGTAATTTGCATTGTATCTTTGCTACTGTACGGCAGTGTACAGATTGGCATAGGTTATCGGGTTCCATGATATTGTAGTGTTTTATTTCAACTTAAATATGCAATAGATAGTTTTTTTTGAAGTTCAGTAGGTGTTAAGTTACAATTTTTTGAAGGTCATTGGTCTGACAAAGACAAAACAATGCTACCTAGTTAGAAATGGCTCTAACCTAAAATCCCTCCCGTGGAATTGTCTGAAACCATGGGGGAAGTAGGGTTAGGGTCTGTACATAGGGTTTTGGTTTTATTTTTGATTGTTTCAGTGGATTTCATATGCTAGAATGGTGCAGGAGCACACCTAACTCAACCCCTAGCTCCTTATTTTTGGCATGTACTGACTCTAGCCAAGTCAGGAGAGTGTGTGTGGACCTTAGAAGGTCATTTATTTTTTCTAAGATGGATATGACTAGGTAAATCTATGTCTAGCTAGGTTTCTTAGTTGGTTTCCTGATTGTCGGTTAACACTGTCTATCGGTGAACAGTATTTGCTAACACCGTTGGTTAACACTGTCTGCTAACACTGTCGGCTAACACTGTTTGCTAACACCGTCGGTGAACATTGTCTGCTAACACCGTCAGTGAACACTGTTTTCTAACACCGTCAGTGAACACTATCTACTAACACTATCGGTTAACACTGTCTGCTGACACCATCAGTTATCAATGGCACAGATTTAGACTGGTGGTTAGTTTTGCATTACTGTTGGTCGGTAAAGTCAGTCGTAACGGCCCGCGAGAAGTGAATCTTGTCTTTTATGGATAGTATGGTCAGTTGTAATGGTTCCTAAAGAGATGCTTGTGAATATGTGGGCAGTTAGGGGTCATTTTAATGAGAGGATAGTTATTAATAACATCCCAAGCCTTCATTTTAGACATGTTAGAGAGTAGAGACTGAAAAAGAAGAGAAGCTACAGGAAATCACAGAGTTGTAGATTATTGTACTATTTTTCTTTGTTTCCAGTAATGATAAGTTGCAGTTAATGTGTTTAGTGGATATCAACCTTCTTTGTTCATTTTGCATGCAAGTAGAATAGTTATTTTATTTTCTATTTTGCAAGTTCTTAGTTCTTCACCCATTCTAGGTTGTAAGCAGTAATGGCCCCTTGATATTCCTAAATCCATGGTGAGAGTCATGTGTTGGGATGGAACTCGAGAGGAGCCCTTGTATGTAGTTTCCTTTTTTTTTTCTGTAGGAGAAGTAGAAACAAAAAGCCTGGAGATCTTACCCTAGGCGAGCTTGGTAATAGTCCAGCTAGGGAAGAGAATGAGAACAATGTTCTAAAAACATTGGTTGAATGAATCTATTTGTGTAGGTTCAACAACAAGAAGAAGAAAAGCACCTCGATGGGGACTGAGTCTTGAAGAGGAGGTGAAGTTGAGAGTGACTTACCTTAGTTTAGGGTTGTGAACACCCTAAGAGATCTAGGAAAAAGATCTCAAAATAGAGCCAAGCTGGTTCTGTAGCAGCAATAAGACTATTTGTCCACTATCAGATTGGTATCAGAGCCTAAATTGATTGGGCTTGTGGTAAATGTTCCAGCCAACAATATTAGTAGGTTAAAACAAGATGGTCACCAATGTAGAGATTGCAAAGGAAGTAGATGAATAGAAGAGAGTGATAGAGGATCAAAGGGAAAGGAGTAGACTCCTTGAAGAAGCCCTGGATGAGATGAAGGTGAAACTTCAAGAAGTTGCAGATGCAACTAAAATCAAAGATGGAGATGAAGTCAGCAGTAGCAGAGGGAAGTAGAAAGTTAATGAAGAAGACTTGATACCTAAATTAGACCCTCCAATGAATGAGGAGCCATTTATAAAAGCTCTTAAAGCCCTAGGAGGCAAGGGTCTTGAAGGAATTCCATTCTTTAACAGAAAAATGGACAGTGAACTAGTTGTAGAATGGATAGAAGGTATCGAGAATCATTTTGAATGTGATGGCATAACTAAAGCACATAAGGTAAAAGTTGCATAGTCAAGGTTAAGAGGTTCAGCATTAACATGGTGGAAATACCTCCAAGAAGAGAGGGAGAAGATGGGTAAGCATCCAATTTCAAATTGGAAGGATATGTTAAACAAGGTAAAGGAGAAATACCTACCTAAGGATTATGAAATCTAGCTACACAAGAAGAGGCAGAGTTTGAAGCAAAAAGATTTGGATGTGGCTATGTATACTGAAGAATTCCAGAAGTTGTGCTTGAGGTCAAGAGTCCAAGAGGATGAGAATATCAAGGTAGCTAGGTATCTTGGAGGCCAAAAATGGAATATCCAAGAGGAAATCAGTTTGTGGACTCCCACAACCGTCCATAAGTGTTTCCAACTTGCATTAAAAGTGGAAGAGAAGAATAAAAGGAAATCAGAATCAAACTTTAGAGGAAGAGGAAGAGGTAGAGAAGGAAGAGGACAAGGAGGCTATGGTGGAAGAGGTTCAGATTCAAGGCAGCAAAGTGAGAACAAGCTCATTGAAAATAAGGAAGGAAACTCAAGTAGAGGAGGTTCCAGCAAAGGTAGAGGTTCTAACACTAGTTGGAGAGGAAGGAGCAACAACAATCAAGGAAGAGGAGCATCCTACTTTGCCACCATGAAATTCTACCACTGCAATCAGCTAGGGCATCTTGCCTTTAGGTGTCCTGAAAAGGGTTCTACTTCTCAAGGAGGTGGAAAGAGAGTTAACTATGTCCAAGAAGAATCAAGTTGCAGCAGCAAGCCATCAAAGGTACCTTTAGAATAAGAAGAAGGTGAGAACCTCATGATGAGAAGGACCTTAATCAGAGAGCCAAGCAAAGAAGAACCAAGCCAAAGAAGGGCACTCTTTAGAGTGAAGTGCAAGATTATATGAAAGGTGTGTAGAGTCATTATTGATTTAGGCTCAACTAATAATATCATTAGTGAAGAAGCAGGCAGCAAGTTAAATTGAAAAGGATTCCACATGAAAACCCATACAAGGTTACATGGCTCAACAAAGGACAACATGTGTTTGTAGGAGAACAAGCATGGGTAGAGTTCACCATTGGAAAGTATAAAGATAGAGTTCTATGTGACATTCTTCCCATGGATGCATGCCACCTTCTACTTGGAAGGCCATGGCAATTTGATAGGCAAACCATGCATGATGGAACTAAGAATGCATACTCATTTAAGAAATATGGAGTGACTTTCAAAATTTAGTCACAAATAGAAGAAGGAGAGATGAAGACATCAAGTCCAAGTGTGCTCATGGTTGGTGAGAAGGAGTTCTTGAAGACTCTAGGAGAAGGAGAAGGAGTTGGATTTGATTTAGTATTGAAGCCAAAAAATGAAGCTGATGTCAAGAAATCAGAGATACCAAATGAGGTAAAAGAAATACTTGAAGAGTATAAGGATATCATGAATGATGGCCAGCCCACTCCCCTACCTCCAAAAAGACTTGTTAGCCACAAGATTGACTTCATACCAGGAGCTACCTTACCCAACAAAGCTGCTTATAAGATGACCCCTCAACAAAATGAGGAAATAGCCAAGAAAATCAAAGAGTTATTAGACCAAGGCCTAATCAGAAAGAGCATAAGCCCATGTGTAGTCCCTACTATTTTAGCACCTAAGAAAGGAGGAGCTTGAAAAATTTGTACTGATTCTAGAGCCATAAATAGAATCACTATCAGATATAGGTTTCCAATACCCAAAATTGAAGACCTAATGGATTGTTTAGGGGAGGCAAAGTACTTCAGCAAGATTGATCTTAAGAGCGGTTACCACCAAATCAGAATTAATGAAGGAGAGGAATGCAAGACAACCTTCAAAACTATAGAAGGTTTGTATGAATGGCTTGTAATGCCATTTGGTTTGTCTAATGCTCCCTTAACTTTTATGAGGTTGATGAATGAGGTATTGGTGGAATGTATTGGTAAGTTTGTTGTTGTCTATCTAGATGACATTTTAGTTTTCAGCAGAAGTAAGGAGGAGCATATTAGGAATTTGAAAATTGTTTTCAAGAAATTACATGATGAAAATCTAATGATCAATTTGGAGAAGTGTGACTTCATGAAGTAGGAGCTTGTATATCTTGGTTTTGTTTTGTCACAGGGTAACCTCAAAATGGACCAAGGAAAGGTGGATGCCATTCTAAGTTGGCCTACTCTCAAGGCTGCCACTGAGGTGAGAATTTTCATGGTTTAGCCCAGTATTATAGAAAGTTCATTAGACATTTCAGTGGAATTTGTGCACCTATGTTAGACACCATCAAAGGTGGGATGAAGACAAAGTTTCAATGGACACCATAAGCTGACCGAGGATTTGAAACACTCAAGGAGAAGATAGCAGAGTTACCTATTCTAGTTCTTCCAAGCTTTGATAAAAAATTTATAGTAGAATGTGATGCAAGGAATGTGGCCATTGGGGCTGTCATAAGCCAAGAAGGAAGACCAATAGCTTTCCATAGTGAGAAGCTAAATGATGCAAAGAAGAAGTACTCTTCTTATTAATTAGAGTTGTATGCTCTAGTCCAAGCACTTAAGAAGTGGAGGCACTACTTTCTACCAAAGGAGTTCATAGTATATACTAATAACCAAGCTCTCAGCTTCCTTAACTCTCAAGACAAACTTAGCAGCAAACACATGAAGTGGGTGGAGTATCTACAAGCCTACACTTTCAATATCAAGCATAAAAAGGGAGTAC
>MU228109.1:3191896-3213756 GCA_018584345.1 Thuja plicata
CCAAGAAGTTCAGCTACAAAGCATAGGTATTGATAGCTTCAAAGACCTATATGCTGAAGATGAAGATTTTGCCCAAATCTACAAGGTATGCAAGGAGTTCAAGAACAACTTTCATGGTGGGTTTTCTGAATATACTTTGCAGTATGATTTTCTATTTAAAGGAGGTCAAATTTGTGTTCCTAAAGGGTCTATGAGAGAGAATTTGATTTAGGAAAAGCATAATGGAGCACTTAGTGGTCATTTTGGAGTCGGTAAGACTCAAGAGCTAGTCACTAGGTTCTATTTTTGGCCTAGAATAAATAGAGATGTTAGAAAATATGTTGAGAGTTGTGTAGTGTGTCAAAAAGAAAAGGGAACATCTTCTAATGCAGGTCTTTATCAGCCACTTCCAATCCCAACCAGACCATGGGAATGCATAAGCATGGATTTTGTAGTTGGTTTTCCAAGAATAAGGCAGGGATATGACAGTATTTATGTTGTTGTAGACAGATTTAGCAAGATGGCACATTTTATACCTTGTAAGACCATTCACGATGCTTATAACATTTCACAGTTTTTTTTCAGTGGAGTGGTGAGGATACATGGACTCCCACTTATTATTGTTTTAGAAAGGGACAGAAAATTCATGAGCCATTTTTGGAAGACCTTATGTCAAAGGCAGGGAACTAACTTCTCTTTTGGATCTGCATATCATCCATAGACAGATGGCCAAACAGAGGTGGTCAATAGGAGTCTTGGTAAATTACTGAGATGCCTCACCAAGGAGTATGGTCAAGCATGGGATCAACTCATTGGACAAGCTGAATATGCATACAATGACATAGTGAACAGATCAATGGGTAAGAGTCCTTTTGAAATAGTTTATGGATTTCACCCTAGAGGAATTCTTGAGCTTAGAGAATTGAAGGAAGGAATGCATGGTAGTGGATATGCTAAGGACTTTCCTCATTCAATGAGGGAAGTACATGAAAGTGTGAGAAAAAATTTGATTGAAAATGGTAAAAGAGTAAAGCAAAAGGTGGATGCAACAAAGAGGGATGTTCAGTTTCAGATTAGAGACTTGGTGATGGTACACTTGAAAAAACATAGGCTGCAAAAAGGTATTCCTCACAAGCTATAGATGAAGAGGCTAGGTCCATGTAAGATACTTGCAAATTATGGAAACAATGCATACAAGGTGGAGCTTCTTGAAGACATTGGGTTGTCACTGGTTTTCAACATTGCAAATTTGATAGCATACAAAGGACCAATTCAAGATGCTGATCATAACCTTCAAGAGGTAATACAGGAGGTAAAAGATATGAAATTAACCCCTACTCCATCTATGACAGCTGAAAAGATACTAGACTCAAGGGTCTACAAGAAGACTAGGAACAAAGATTATATGGAGCACCTTGTCAAATGGCATGGCAAAGAAGATGTTGATGCTACTTGGATCAGAGAAAAAAACTTCACAAGGTTGGGAATTGATCCAAACATGCTCAATCCAAGGATGGATTAACCTTTCTTTTGTTTGGGGGAGTATGGTGCAGGAGCACACCTAACTCAACCCCTAGCTCCTTATTTCTAGCATGTACTAACTCTAGCCAAGTCAAGAGAGTGTGTGTCGACCTTAGAAGGTCATTTGTTTTCCCTAAGATGGATATGATTAGGTAAATCCATGTCTAGCTAGGTTTCTTGATTATCGATTAACACTATCCGTCGGTGAACACTATTTGCTAACACCGTCGGTTAACACTGTCTGCTAACACCGTCGGCTAACACTGTTCGCTAACACCGTCGGTGAACACTGTCTGCTAACACCGTCGGTGAACACTGTTTGCTAACACCATCGGTGAACACTGTCTGCTAACACCATTGGTTAACACTGTCTACTGACACCATCAGTTATCACTGGCATGGATTTAGACCGGTGGTCAGTTTTGCATTACTGTTGGTCGGTAAAGTTAGTTGTAACGGCCTGTAAGAAGTGAATCTTGCCTTTTATGGATAGTATGGTCAGTTGTAATGGTTCCTAAAGAGATGCTTGCAAATATGTGGGCAGTTAGGGGTCATTTCAATGAGAGGATGGTTATTAATAGCATCTCAAGCCTTCATTTTAGACATGTTAGAGCGTAGAGACTGAAAAAGAAGAGAAGCTATAGGAAATCATAGAGTTGCAGATTATTGTACTATTTTGCTTTGTTTCTAGTAATGAGAAGTTGTAGTTAGTGTGTTTTGTGGATATCAACCTTCTTTGTTCATTTTTCATGCAATTAGATTAGTTATTTTATTTTTTGTTTTGCAAGTTCTTAGTTCTTCACTCGTTCTAGGTTGTAAGCAGTAATGGACCCTTGAGATTCCTAAATCCATGGTGAGAGTCATGTGTTAGGATGGAACTCGAGAGGAGCCCTTATATATAGTTTCCTTTTTGTTTTCTATAGGAGAAGCAGCAACAACAAGCCTAGAGATCTTACCCTAGGCAAGCTTGGTAATAGTCTGGCTAGGGAAGAGAATGAGAACAATGTTCTAAAAAAATTGGTTGAATGAATCTATTTGTGTAGGTTCAATAAGAAGAAGAAGAAAAACACTTCAATGGGGACTGAGTCTTGAAGAGGAGGTGAAGTTGAGAGTGACTTACCTTAGTTTAGGGTTGTGAACACCCTAAGAGATCTAGGAGAAAGAACTCAGAATAGAGCCAAGCTGGTTCTGTAGCAGCAACAAGACTATTTGTCCACATCACAGAAGTGAATCCCTATGGATGACTGGTGAAACTAGGTGAGCCAGGACAGGGAGAAGGAAGGATTTGATCAAGAACCCATAACCTTTTGGGAAAGACTTAGTGACATTTGTAGATGCACTAGATAGTCTCCTAAAAGGATTTGAAGGTGGAAGGAGGTAAATCAAAGGTTGGAGACAAGTTTAGCAATTTCTCATGCTGACTGGTCTAGAGGCGTAATTAATAGGCTATAATCTAGGGCCTGCAAGAAACTTGGGTTTTGGGTGCTTTCAAAGGTTAGGGTTTTGGATTTTGATAGTGTTGGGTTATGCCTTGAATATTTTCAAGTTTTTTTGTGGAGTCATTTGGAGATTTTGGGAGCATTTAGCCAAACTCGGTGAAAATAGACCTACTAGGAATTGGGCAATAAGGCCTCCTAGTGAATTACTGACCAATTGGATTGGTAAAGGGTCTTTGAGTGTTGGGGTGGATGCAGAATGACTAAGAAAGGGTCAATAAGTTTATGGGGAGTCTTGGTGAGAGTGTGAGAAGATCCTAGGTAGAGGATTGGCAATCTAGGTGGAATTGTAGTGAAGGAAACTAGGCTTTTGGTTAACTAGTTGGACTAGTTGAGCTTAGAAATATTGGAGTCTCCTAAAAACAAACTATACCTTGGAGGATAAGCTGGTAGAGAGGGTCTTGGAGATCCTAATTGGAGGAAGATCCAACAAAGAACAACTATTGGATGGTTGGATTGGTCAAACAAGCACCTAGGAGTGAGGAAAAGCTCTATATTGTCAAACCCTCTGCATCAAAGTGGTATCAGAGCCATAATAGCTTGGATATTGTGTATGTCTGAAGGGGAGGAGAGTCAAGAGGTTGACAACATGCCTCCTAAGGCAATGAGTAGCGATGTCATAGTGGAATTGGTTCAAGGCCTCTTGGAGAAGGGTAGTGTGTCCGAGACAAAGGGAAAGAAGAAGATCACAGAATGGGGAGATGAAAGTGATGGGGATGAAATTCAGATAGAAGATTCATCAAAAAAAGGGAAATAACCCAAGATGGACAAAGAACAAAAGGTATTCTTATATTCCTTCAAGTCATTAAACAAGGATAACATGTAACACATACCATATTACTGTGGCAGCCTGAATGGAGAAGAGGTGTTGGATTGGCTTGAAGCCATTGACAACCAATTTGATTACAAAGAAGTCTTAGAGGAGAATAGAGTCAATTATGCTAAGGCTAGACTCAAAGGATCTGCATTGGTGTGGTGGAACATGATGCAGGATGAGAGGATAAGCAGTGGAAAGAAAAATATTGTTTCTTGGTAGAGGATGAAAATTAGATTGAGGGCACAATTCTTGCCTACTGATTATGAAATCCAAATATATCAAAAGCTATAGAATCTAAGATAAAAAGAAATGTTAGTGAGTGCTTACATGGAGGAGTTCCATAAACTAAGCCTAAGGGCTAGGAGATAAGAAGATGAAATGGAGAAGGTAGTCAGGTACCTTAATGTGTTAATACAAGGGATTCAAGATGAGATCAACATGATGGCTCCTGACAGTATGCACAAATGTTTCCAATTGCCCTTAAGAGTAGAGGATAAGGATAGAAGGAGGAATTATTTCCATCAGAAGGGAAGAGGTGGCAGCAATAATAGAGGGTTCCAAAGAGGAAGAGGTAACTTTGGTAGGGGACATAACCCTAATAGACAAGAAGACAATCAGTCCATGGATAATGGTGGGAGAAACCAATATAGAGTATATTTCCAAAGGGGAGGATACAAAGGTAGAGGACCACAAAGAGGTAGGTTCCAGCCCCAAGGGATATCTAATTCAGTCTTCACTGGCACATGCTGTAACTACAACCAAGTGGGTCACACAATAGGCAGGTATCCTGAAAAGACTTCCTCATCTATAATGGGGGATAGAAGGAATCAATTGGTACAAGAGGATGACACTCAAAGTGTTACTTCTCATATCTCTAAGGCAGGGCTAGTATTGGATGGAGAGAACTTGATCTTAAGAAGGACCTTGTTGAAAGTGCCTAGCACTATAGAGCCACCATAGAGAAAGAACTTGTTTAAAACAACTTGTAGGTCTCATGGGAAGATTTTAAAAGTGAAAGTGGACTCTGGATCCACTGAGAATATAGTATCCATGGAGATGGTGGAAAAATTGAAATTAAGGAGGATACCGCATACTACACCCTATAAGGTTTCATGGTTGAACAAGGGTCAAAAAATAGTGGTAGATGAGAAAACTATGGTTGAGTTTTAGATTGGAGAGTATAAGGACAAGGCCCTATGTGACATACTACCTATGGATGTGTTAGTGAATAGATTTGTCTTTTTACAAATAACCTTTTAAGTTTACTCTATCACCCTTAAAAGACAAACTATTTCTAACAGCTGGGTAAGTGTCTTTTGTGATCACTTCCCTTTGAATTTTATAATAGGTACAGCTCCCTAATATGATATTCAATGAAATGAGATAATGATTTAATCGATTAGCTTTTAACTAGAAAGGTTATAAAGGAAGCAATATCATTCTTTGATGATATGATTCTAAACAACTATGAAGTAAATATAACTGGATAATGAATAGGAAGGGAACACAGTCACTTCTGCAATGGCATTTCATGATAAACATAAACAACTTTTTGACTTCAGATAATAGATAACATATAAAATTCAAGATTTAGATATCATGCAACAGCTAACAAAGATATAAAATAGGCCAAACAATATGCCGACATAGGGCACCTTGCTCTAGATCATAAACAACACAGATTCAATAACCTTCCTGTCATATATTTCAGAAATTACTACACAAATAATTGTCTAAAATCTATTCTGTTCACAACATTCACAATCTGAACTATAATTATCAAAAACTATATCTATATGTCAAAAGTTTTTCCAAACCCTTTAAAAGTTTAAGTAGCTAGAATAAATAGCAACAGAGCACTGAGAGGCCTCCCGAAAAACATGGCCTCTCAAGAAAATAGTTAAGTAACTAATCCACCAGAAAGAGGACACATGTCCTTAAAGTTTAGCATAATAACATAGTAAAAAGGAAAACTAGATAGCTGAATCAGGATCCTTATCTATGGCATGATCCTCGCTTCCCGCTGGACTTCCTTCTTCATTGGTAACCGATTGAGTCAGCTTCCATTCTTTATATGCTTGAACCAGTTCCTTCGTGAGCGATAGATGCGAGATTTTGGAGTTTACTATTCGGGCCATGGAGGCATCTTTGTTCCATCTCATCTTCTTCACCTTCTTAGTAACATTAGATAACTGATCAACACACAAATAAAGCATGGATTCAATCCTTTCTATCTGAGTTAAATCAGAGGCTTTGGGATGAATCTTTTCTCTGATAGTTTTAATGGCTGATTCGAAAGCATCCAAAGCACCTTTTAGTTCTTGCTCACCAAAGTCAGAGGGGTAGGTATAAGTGAAATTAATCACTTTCAACTCAGTTAGGGCAGCCTTTTGGATATGCTTAGCTTCAGCTTCATATTCCTTATTCTCCGTAATGGCACTTCTTATCAGAGCAATATGCCAAATGATATTTTTCCTGAGAATGAAGAAATGAGACTCCTCGGCACCTTTTAGCGACTTTTCTACACAAAATTTATTAGAGCCATGTCTCTCAATTTCCATAAATTTGGTCATTGCCGACACCAATTTTTCCTCATCTGTACCCCATACTTGGTGTTGAGCCTGCAATTCTCCTATCACTATCTCATTGTTATGAAGAATTGAATGTGAATCTTTAATGTATTGTCTGCCATTATTGAGCACTTGAGCCATCCACTCATCAACTGAGGGAACCAAAGTCTGCCCCCTTTGAACTTGATTCAGCAGAGTCTTACTTTCTTCAGAATTGGGATCAAACACTTGAGAGGATTGAGACAACGGGGTAGCATCAAAGTTGCAGAATGCATTAATAAACTGGGAAAGTGAAACAATGGTCTGTTTCAACTCTTTATTCTCTTTTCTATCTTGCGTCGATGTAATCAGCATTTGTTGGGCTGTTTCTTTGAATAGGTGGTTCTTCCCAGCTTTGTCCATTGTTCCCAACTCAATTTTGGTTACCTCAAAATCCTCAACTGCTACATCTTGCTTCTCTTCCTTTGGTCTGTAAGTAGCGACTTCAGCTGTCCACTTCCTAGTTTTAGCATCAGCAAACATGCGTGCTCTACTTTTCACTTTCTTGGCTTTAGGGGCTTTCTGAGCATATTTACTCACAATATCCTGCACTGGAATTGACACAGGAATTATACTTCACTTCCTATTAACTGAAGGAGTTAACCATTGGGGCATATCATTGGTTGTTGCTAGTTGAGGACCAACTTTAATAGGAGTGTCCATTAAATCCAAGGTTACATCTTTGAGATCAAAAAGATCTTTCCTAATTTGGTCATCATCCCTAATTTGATAATTCAAGTCTCCAAACTTGTCATCTTCCAGATTAACTGTCTTCGTCTGCTCCTGAGTCATCTTCACCTTCTTTTGTGATTGGGATCGTGATCTAGTGATGCTTTGAGGAGAGACCACAAAGGAAAGCTTTGCAACAGAATTCTTCTTAGAATCTTTCTTCTGCTTCTTTTCAAAGGAACCTACATTACCAGATGGTTTAGGCATATTAGAAACAAAGGGGGGAGAAAACAAAACTAAAGATTTATTTCCAGTCATTTTAGGACTAGACTGCTCTTTTTTTTCTTGTAGCCATTTCTCGGTTAATTTGAGAACATGCTGTGTTCTACTTTTAATGTCAGCTTCCTCCTCTTTCAACCAATCAACATCTACCTCTTTAGTATCTAGAAGTCTTTTGAAATTAGGCTCAATCAAATTAGAACCATCATCTATTACCCCCTCTATGCTGAACTATATTCTCATGGACAAAATTTGGGAAATGGAGAGTCTGCTATGGCTTTTGGTCATGACTTGGGGTTCATTTGCACAATCCTCCTAGAAATCCTCTAAATGGGGAACTAGAAACATGTGAGACCTTAGACCCAGGCTGTCGCTAGCAAAGTTTTTTTTATCGAAGCCTGTTCTCTCTGTGTAGTACTTAAAATCAAAATGACCAAGGTCACTTCTGATACTTATGGCATCTTCAATGGTTAGACATGAAAGCTTTCCTAGCTGCAATGGGAATATTTTTTCACCTCGGTCCCCAGGAAGGAAATGTTTTAGTACAATGGTGAGCTATCTATAGATTTCAGCAAAGATGAAACAATCAAATGCATATCTAGGCAATTTGGTAGGGGCATCCTCAAAACCACCAATTCTTAAATAAGCGAACCTAGGGAATTGGATATAATAACTCCCAAACCTAGTCACAAACTGCTGAGCTTCTAAGCTCATCCTCCTGGCCGAATCTCTAGACATTTCAAAGAAAAGCTTTCCCATAAAGGTATCATGAATTCTCCTGTAATTCTGAATCACATTATCTTTGTGAAGCATAGAGAAATATTCAAAAAAACACATGCCATCAATCCAAGGCTCGTGAACCATGCCATCCCATATCCTACTACATGCTAGGCAATACATCAAATAAGAAGACATATAAACGCTACAACCAGTAACCTTGGAACTATTCAATTGTTCTCTCATGGATTCTGCAATTAATTTAGACCAATCCACCTTATGTTTTCCCTCTAAAACATTTTCTACATAGCAGAATAACCAGTCTAAAAACAAAGAAGCCTCGGGTGACCCTCTGACTCTGTGCAACATTACCATAATATCAATAATGTGTAGATGCATATGATTTCTGTTTAACTTCTTGGGTAAATGAGAACCTCCTCTTTGGGAATTTAATAACCAATGCTTAGCTATGGAAGTACGATTTGCATCAGCATTTGGCTTGAACTTAACTAGGGATTGGGCAGGAGAGAAAGCTGAAAAAGTTCGCTCTTGGATTTGGAAAGCCGAAGCTACAATTCCTCTATTCACAACCATTAAAACTTTGCCATTTCTTTTAAGAATTGACTCAGTTCACTGGTCATAATGTTTGATACATTCATGGACAAGCTCAGGAAATACCACCACAGGAGGGAAGCAGACGACTATACATAACCCACTACTCAAAATTTCCATAGAAGGGAGATTTTCTTCAACACATGCAGTAAGCCTATTAGCTATCCCTTCAACATCATACTCCTCTAAATCTGTGTCTGTTACAGTAGAATTTTTGCACACCAAACTAGACACATTCACAAAGAAATGAAATGTTGACTTCATTCTTGCAAGAACAGACTACGAATTGCTATAGAAACTCCCATAAAATTCACCAGCTTTTAAATTTAAACACTGGAAGAGTGACAGCCTAACTTACCTTGATCTCTGAGGAAAATTCTGCAACCAAAGCTCTGAAAACCCTTACCTCCTCTCTTTGCACATACAGACAGCAACAACAATTCAAAAATAATGAATACCAAGAAGGGCTTTAAAAGAAACACCTCGAATGAGTAATTAATTACCCATAATTAAGATAATAATATCTCAAAGAGAGAAGTGACTATTCCCACACGCGATCATTTACTGCCACTTTACGCAAACTTTTATGTCGCATGAATTCCTCATTAATTTGATAGCTCAGACATGACTTAACTGCCGCCAAAAGATCTCTTCATTAAAAGTCTTACCTAAGTGGGTTCCACACCTAAAAAGATGGTGGTTGTCCTTCATTTATACCACATGTCACTTTTCTAAGATCCTTGAACACCCTTGATCACTCTTGAACACTCTTGAACTGAGTTCAAGGATGTTCATATGTGTTCACTATTATTCAAGCATGTTCCTTAATATCCTGCGTACATTCTAGTACAAAGAGTCACATGCTTAACCAATAAACTTCCACCCTTGATCGACCAAAAGTTCTGTAGCTTGTAGTCATGAAACACCTCCTTTAGCTAAAATGCTATTCACCTGCTACCACTTCATAAAAATATGAACAAGCTTGAACACCCTTGAACACTCTTGAACCGAGTTCAAGGTTGTTCATAGTTGTTCAAACCCGTTCAAAGTTGTTCAAAAGACACATTAGCAAAAGACTTTTCTCTCTTTAACAAGAAATGGTGAAACATAGGGGAGGTCCTTTCACTGGGATTTTAAATATGAGGGCTTAGGCAGCTTGAGATCCACAAAAATAAAAAGTCAACTCTGAAAAAGTAACATTAAGGACAAAGATCAAGATTTGGACTAACATCGGCTCTGACTAGGGACTGGCTTTTATAAAAAGCCAAAGAACTCAATTACTCTGGTTTCACAAACTGCTGCAAAAAGGGCTCAGAAAACTTGCAAGCAAGGAAAGACACACCAAACAGAAACAAACCTAGCCTAATATATAAAGCAGGACACAAAGACTGAGATTAAAGCTTCAACAATTTAAGATCTTTCCCATTGTTGAAAAATGGTAAGATCGTTCCATCTGAATAAGCCAAATTAAAAGCATTTTCTCCCAACTCTTCAGTGATAACAAAGGGGCCTTTCCAAAGTGATTCAAACTTACTATGGGCACCTTTCGGAGCTTTTCTTTTGTCCCATAGAAAAACTTCATCTCCTTTCAGAAAACTTTTGGGTCTTTCTTTCCTGTCAAAAATGATTTTCACTCAAGCTTGGTGCTCAGTAATCTTATCTACCAGAGCTTCTCTTTCTTCTTCTAGTTTATGCAAGTACATAATTCTTTTCTTCAAGGAGTCTTTAAAAGTTTTATCCTCAATGGCCATTTGCAGCTTAGCTGCGGAGAGTTCTAGAGGAACTCATACTTCTGCCCCAATTCCATACACCAACTCAAAGGGTGCCATACCAATTTCTCTTTTAGGTGTAATTCTATCAGCCCAAAGGGCTTCAAAAAGCTTCTTATGCCAATTTTTGCCACTATCATCTACTAGCTTTTTCATGATCATTATCAGATTTTTATTACTTGACTCAGCCTGTCCATTTCCTTAGGGGAAATAATCAAACAAATGATCCAGAGAGATATTATAATCAAAATAGAAAAGGGAAAGCTCCTACGAAGATAAATAAGTGCATTATCTGCTACAATCTTTTGGGGTACTCCAAAACGCACCAAGATGTTATCTTTTAAGAAATCACAAACTACTTGAGAATTAGCCTTTTTGGTTGGAATAGCCTCGACCCACTTAGTGAAGTATTCAGTCATTGTTAGGATATAAATGTGACCTACACTTGAATAAGGACTGACAAGGCCTATAAAATCAATACCCCATTATTTGAACGGTTCACTCACCACAACTGGTCTTAATGGTAAAGCAGCTAGTTGAGGTCTTCCAAAAAATAATTGACATTTTTCACAATTCCTGATGAATGCATAGGCATCTCTGAACATACCTGGCCTATAAAAACAATTTTGAATGCCGTTACAGTAGATGAGAAATGGCCTTCACAGGCCTCTTCATGAAAGGTTTTGAGCAATTGCAATTGCTGACTTTTATCCACACATCTTAGAAACATACCATCCAGACCCCTTTTATATAGCACACCTTGCCATATTACATACTTTGCAGCTTGCAGCCTCATAGTTTTTCTTTCTTTAGGTGACAGCCTTTGTGGACATTCTCCATAAGTTAGGAAATAGGCAATGTCATAGAACCAAGAATTTGTTAAACTAACCAATAATACTTGAGATATTTCAGATTCTGGATTTTTAGGGTGACTAACATTTTCTACAATAAATTTACACAGACCCCTACCTCTGACCACTTTAGTGGGTTTTATTATGAAATCATATCCCTGAATCTTTGTCACCCATGCTGCTCTTTTGTTCATGGCTATTTCTTGTTGGGTGAGTAGTGCCTTCACTGCTGAATCAGGGACAAACACTATAGAATGAGAATGGAGAATGTAGAATCTGAACTGCTTAACCGATTTCACCATAGCAAAGGCTTGTTTTTCCATGGGGGAATACTTTAGTTCATGATTTTTTAAAGGTGTACTCATGAAAGTGATGGGAGCTTCATTTCTTGAAACATCTTTCTGAGTTAGAATTCTAGACAATGTGTGATTAGAAGCGTAACAATAAATGATAAAATCTTTTTTGTAATCTGGGTAAACTAGGGATGGGGCATTGGCCACAACTGTCTTAATTTCTCCAAAATCCTTTCTACCTTTTTCTGTCCACTTAAAGGGATGTTTTTCACTCATCATTCCCACTATGTGCCTTGTTAATTCAGAAAAATCTGGGACAAAAGCTCTCAAAAAATTAATCTGACGGAAGAAAGATTTGACTCCTATCCTCATTGAAGGTAGACTGATATGTTGAATAGCCTTTACTCTTTTAGGATCGATCCTAATTCCTTCTTTGGATACGATATGTCCCAATAATTTTCCCTTGGTCACACCAAAACCTAATTTTTTAGGATTAAGAGATATGCCATCGTCTCTACACCTCTACAAGACTAATTTAAGATCCTGAACATGATGTTTCCTTCTTTTAGAGTACATAGTTAAATCATCGAGGTAAATTACTATAATTCTATTTTTCAAATCGACAAAAGAAGAATCCATTGCCCTTTGAAAAGTTGCTCCTGTATTGATTAGGCCAAAGGGCATCCTATTGTAAGAAAAATTTCCCCATGGTGTAGTAAAAGCAGTCTTCTATTTATCATCTTTAGCCACACTTACCTGATTATATCCAAAAAACCCATCAAGCAGAGACATCATTTCTGACCCGGCAACTGCCTGTAATATGTGTTCCATTTTGGGCAGGGTGTAATTATCTTTCAGACTGGCTTGATTTAAATTCCTAAAGTCTACACAGATTCTTATTTCACCATTCTTTTTTCTGACAGGGACAATATTCACAATCCAAATTGAATGGTGAATAGGGTAGATGATTCTGGCTTTTAGCATTTTGTCAACTTCCTTTAAAATTGCTTCAGAGAGCTTAGGATTGTAACTACAAAGCTTTTTCTTAAAAGGTTTTGATTCAGGCTTGAGAGGGATGTGATGACTAAATTTCCCTTTTCAGAAATCTTTAAGATCACTATAATCCCAAGCAAAAACATCAGTGTGGGTTGTTACCAGGATCTAAAGTTTTTTCTTTTCTTGGACAGACAAAGTTTTACCTATAGAAATCCACTTGGGTTCAGCCACAGTACCAATGTTCACCTTGTCATATTCCTTTTGCACATCTGATTGAGAATTTTTTCTTGAAATGAAACTATCATCCTTTCGAGAAAACAAGTTCTCTAAGGAAACCAAACCTTTGGGGATTTTGTTTCTCTTCAACTGGAAAACCTCTTCTTCTGGTAAGAATTTAGGATTTGACCCTCCACTATCTTCATTCATTCCTTCAAAGTACATAGAAGAGAAAGCTTTTACACACACCATAAAATCCTTTATCTGGGTATCGTCTTCAAAAACTTGCAGGTGTTCAATGTTATTTGGGATAGCTGGTCTATTTATCATCTCAACCCAATATGTTCCTATTTTGAAATCTGGGTGAGGAAGGAGTAGAGATGCTGATATGGCTAGGGAATCAGCCCTTGTATTGAGACTCCTAGGAATAGCTTCTATGGAAAAGGCTTCAAAATAATCCATTTCATCCCATACCAAATTTCTGTAATGCCTCAAACGCTCATTTTTTACTGAAAAATGACCCTTTACTTGTTTGACGATGAGCTCAGCATCACCTTTCACAACAAGTGTCTTTATTCCCAATGCTTTGGCTTCTCATAGCCCTAACAAAAGAGCCTCATATTTGGCAGTATTATTGGTATTTTTAAAATCTAGTTTGTAAGAGAAAGGGATATATTGATCATCAGGTCCTTTAAAAACAACACCAGCTCTAGAACCTGCAGTAGCGCAACTACCATCAAACTCCATCAACCAAATTTGTTCATTTCCACTAGAGTATTCATAGACAGGAGGGGTTTCATCTAACAAAATCATGTAATTACCAAAATCACAGTCTTCAAATAAATTTTGTGCCTTAGGATCATCAGATGGAATTATAGTGTATTTGTTCTTGGCTTCAAGTTCTAGTTTGACCTTTTTCTTCCTGATAGGGATGATGGATTCTGACCAATCCATCTTTATTTCCCCACCCATGTCTCTGTAGCAAGTTCTACTCAAGAGCATACCGTAACTTGTAGGTATGTCTGCTACTAAAATAGTTAGCTTGAGTCTCTTATCAGGATGGGCTGCTAAAATAGCTTGAGCATCTTTAACTTAACCAATTAAGGGCACTTGTTTTCCATCCATAGAATACCACCTCCCAAAAGTTTCGGTCATGGTTAAACCTAAAGCCTTGGCTACAGATGAGGGCATAACATTATCAGAGGCACCTGAATCTATAATGCAGTTACTCAATTTAAGGCCATTTAGGAGTAGGGAAATATAAAAGGGTTTAGGCTTCCTAGTTTCATCAAATTCACATTTCACTTCAGGAGTAGGAGTGACAGCAGTATCACTCTGATTCATAACAAATGGTGAAATAACTATAGGAATATTGACTAGATCATCAATTGGGTCAACAGTACATTGGTTAGATTGTGACAAGTCCAAAAGGTCACCTTTGACGTATTTGACCAATTTATCTAGTTCTTTGGGATTTAACCTTAGAGATTCTGCAATGGAGATTTGGATAGCAGAAGACTTACAAAATTCTACAATATCAAAAGAGGACAAGAAAGAATCTTTTTCCACAACCTTAACATCAGGAGTCAAAGAACTAGAAGAAGAAGCATTACTTATAGGATCCCAAGTCTTATGGACAGGATTAGCTGGAGTTGAAGTTCTCTTTGAAAACTTTTGATTTTGAGTAAGCATAGCACAAGCAGGATCCCCAAGAGTGACCATAATATCTCCTCTTTCTAAGTCAGATTTTTATTCTAAAAAGTATGAACTAGAGTCGCTAGGTCTATCTTGAGGGAGCTCTTCTACAATGCATTCTCCTAACACATCTTTAGTGGACTCCATTTGTACATGTCTTTGCATATCAGGGCAAGAATTACCATCATGGTCTGTTGTTAGATGAAAGGAACACATGACAACTTCTTTTGGGGAAGCTTCTAAGGAAAATCTTGGCTGAGTAGAAGGAAACAAAGGAGTTTTATTGTGCCATTGATTAGGCTTCTTTCAGCTGATATCTTGATAAGGAGAAGGGAATGAAGATCCTTGTTTTGGTAATTGTCTTTTCAAGGAAATTATGTCATTCATGAGTCTTTGGATGAATGGATCTGTAGGAGCTGAAGTAGAAGGTTGAGAATGAGAAATATGAACATCTTTTTCTCCATTTCCTAGCTGTAATAAGATCATCTTCTAACTCTAAAGCCTGTTCTTGGGCAACAGCTAAATCAGCTAGCCTACTCCTTCTTAAGTGAAATCCTATGTCTGGGGGCATAGAATTTACAAAGAAACATTGTTGGTTTTCAGGGGTCGATCTTTTGGCAACAAGAATTCTATGGATAACTTTGTTGTATCTTGCCACATAATCTCTCTTGGCCTCATGAATCTCTTTCTTCATTTGTGTTAATTGTGCTAGCAAAGAATGTTCATCATCAACCCCTTTAAAATGCCCTTCAAATGTTGTCTTCATGGTTTGCCAATTTGTGATTGATGCAGTTGGCAAATGTCCAAACCATTCCACAGCTCCTTCTGAGAGAGATTGAGTGAAGAGTCTTACTACTACATCTTCATGTTGTACTACCAGAATGGCAGTAGCTACATTGAATGCATTCAAGTGCTTATCTACCGAAACTTTTCCATCTCTGGAAAATTTAGGTAAGACTTCTTTAATACCTTTAGGGAGAGGATGATGAGCTCCCAAATTTAAAGGACCAACGGTTGCACCCCATGGATTAGCCATAACCACACTTGGAAAGATTGTTACTAGAGGTGGTGCTTGAATACTAGACAAAGTTAAAGCTTGCCAGACACTAGAGGACGAAGAAGAATTGGGAGCAGTTTTAGGAGGAGAAGAAGGTCTACTTTTTTCTTTGGGTCTTAAGATGGAAGAGGTGGAAAAATGAAGATTTTGCAAACTTTCAAAGAAAGTATCAAAAATACCCTCCTTCCTTTGAGACGTGGTGTAAGGTCGATAATCCAGTCTTATTCTATCTTATTACCTCTGTGTAATTCTGTCAATAACTTGTGCCTCTTGGGCAATCGGGAGTCCTCTCAACCACTCTCCTATATATTCCTCTTCTTCTAAAACTAGGAGGACTTGTTGATACTAATGATAGTTGGTATTTAAACTCCAAGAAACAGTGTTCAAATTAGAAATGATATCCTCTTGAGTGTTTTGAAAATTAAGGTCTGGTTGAATAACAGGAGGTTGCTCCTCCAAATTGGGTATTATCACAGCTGGTAGGACCATAACTTGTTCATAAAATAGAGCATTAGTCTACACCATAAGCACTCCCCATTAGAGTCACCAAAAATATATTACTGAACAAATTTGTCTTTTTACAAATAACCTTTTAAGTTTACTCTATCACCCATAAAAGACAAACTATTTCTAACAGCTGGGTAAGTGTCTTTTGTGATCACTTCCCTCTGAATTTTATAATAGGTACAGCTCCCTAATATGATATTCAATGAAATGAGATAATGATTTAATCAATTAGCTTTTAACCAGAAATCTTATAAAGGCAGCAATATCGTTCTTTGATGATATGCTTCTAAACAACTATGAAGTAAATATAACCAGATAATGAATAGGAAGGGAACACAGTCACTTCTGCAATGGCATTTCATGAAAAACATAAACAACTTTTTGAATTTAGATAATAGATAAAAGATAAAATTCAAGATTTAGATATCATGCAACAACTGACAAAGATATAAAACAGGCCAAACAATATGCCGACATAGGGCACCTTTCTCTAGATCATAAACAACATAGATTCAATAACCTTCCTGTCATATATTTTAGAAATTACTACACAGATAATTGTCTGAAATCTATTATGTTCACAAAATTCACAATCTAAACTATAATTATCAAAAATTATATCTATATGTCAAAAGTTTTTCCGAACCCTTTAAAATTTTAAGCAGCCAGAATAAATAGCAACAGAGCACCGAGAGGCCTCCCGAAAAACACGGCCTCTCGGGAAAAAAGTTAAGTAACTAATCCACTAGAAAGAGGACACATATCCTTAAAGTTTAGCATGATAACATAGTAAAAAGGAAAACTAGATAGCCGAATTAGGATCCTTCTCTATGGCATGATCCTCGCTTCCTGCTGGACTTCCTTCTTCATCGGTAACTGATTGAGTCGGCTTCCATTCTTTATATGCTTGAACCAGTTCCTTCGTGAGCGATAGATGCAGGATTTTGGAGTTCACTATTCAGGCAATGGAGGCATCTTTGTTATAGCTCAGCTTCTTCACCTTCTCAGTAACATTAGATAACTGATCAACACACAA
Organism: Thuja plicata; assembly: GCA_018584345.1. Lineage (NCBI taxonomy): Eukaryota > Viridiplantae > Streptophyta > Pinopsida > Cupressales > Cupressaceae > Thuja > Thuja plicata. The sequence goes on from MU228109.1 coordinate 3,209,016, forward strand.
ATAAAGCATGGATTCAATCCTTGCTATCTGAGTTAAATTAGAGGCTTTGGGATGAATCTTTTCTCTGATATTTTTAATGGCTAAGTCGAAAGCATCCAAAGCACCTTTCAGTTCTTTCTCGCCAAAGACAGAGGGGTAGGTATAAGTGAAATTAATCACTTTCAACTTAGTTAGGGTATCCTTTTAGATATGCTTAGCTTCAGCTTCATATTCCTTATTCTCTATAATGGCACTTCTTATCAGAGCAATATGCCAATTGATATTTTTCCTCAGAATGAAGAAATGAGACTCCTCGACACCTTTTAGCGACTTTTCTACACAAAATTTATTAAATCCATGTCTCTCAATTTCCATAAATTTGGTCATTGTGGACACCCATATTTCCTCATCTGTACCCCATACTTGGCGTTGAGCCTGCAATTCTCGTATCATTGTCTCAGTGTTGTGAAGAGTTGAATGTGAATATTTAATGTACTGCCTACCATTATTGAGCACTTGATCCATCCACTCATCAACTAAGGAAACCAAAGTGTGCGCCCTTTGAACTTGATTTAGCAGAGTCTTACTTTCTTCAGAATTGGGATCAAACACTTGAGAGGATTGAAACAACGGGGTAGCATCAAAGTTGTAGAATGCATTAATAAACTGGGAAAGTGAAACAATGGTTTGTTTCAACTCTTTCTTCTCTTTGCTATCTTGCAGTGATGTAATCAACATTTGTTGGGCTATTTCTTTGAATAGGTGGTTCTTCTCGGCTCTGTCCATTGTTCCCAACTCAATTTTGGTTACCTCAAAATCCTCAACCACCACATCTTGCTTCTCTTCCTTTGGTCTGTAAGTAGTGACTTCGGCTGTCCACTTCCCAATTTTAGCATCAGCAAACATGCATTCTGTGCTTTTCACTTTCTTGGCTTTAGGGGCTTTCTGAGCATATTTACTCACAATATCCTGCACTAGAATTGACACAGGAATTAGACTCTGCTTCCTATTAACTGAAGAAGTTAACCATTGGGGCGTGTTACTGGTTGTTGCTGGTTGAGGACCAAATTAAATAGGAGTGTCCATTAAATCTAGGGTTACATCTTTGAGATCAAAAATATCTTTCCTGATTTGGTCATCATCCCCAATTTGATAATTCAAGTCTCCAAACTTGTCATCTTCCAGATTAACCGTCTCCATCGGCTCCTGAGTCATCTTCACCTTCTTTTGTGATCAGGATCGTGACCTAGTGATGCGTTGAGGAGAGACCACAGAGGAAAGTTCTGCAATAGACTTCTTCTTAGAATCTTTCTTCTACTGTTTTTCAGAGGAACCTACATTACCAGATGGTTTAGGCATATTAGAAACAAAGGAGGGAGAAAATAAAATTGAAGATTTATTTCCAGTTGTTTTAGGACTAGATTACTCTTTTTTTGCTTATAGTCATTTCTCAGTTAATTTGAGAACATGTTGTGTTCTTCTTTTAATGGCATCTTCCTCCTCTTTCGACCAATCAACATCTACCTCTTCAGTATCCAGAAGTCTTCTGAAATTAGGCTCAATAAAATCAAAACCGTCATCTATTACCCCCTCTATGCTGAACTGTATTCTCATGGACCGAATTTGGGAAATGTAGAGTCTGTTATGCCTTCTGGTCATGACTTGGGGTTCATTTGCACAATCCTCCCAGAAATCCTCTAAATGGGGAATTGGAAACATGTGAGACCTTAGATCCAGGCTGCCGCTAGCAAAGTTTTTGTTATCAAATCCTATTCTCTCTGTGTAGTACTTAAAATCAAAATGACCAAGGTCATTTCTAATACTTATGGCATCTTCAATGGTTAGACATGAAATCTTTCCTAGCTACAATGGGAATATTTTTTCACCTCGGTCCCCAGGAAGGAAATGTTTTAGTACAATGGCGATCTGTCTACAGATTTTAGCAAAGATGAAACAATCAAATGCATATCTAGGCAATTTGGTAGGGGCATCCTCAAAACCACCAATTCTTAAATAAGAGAATGTAGGGAATTGGATATAATAACTCCCAAACCTAGTCACAAATTGCTGAGCTTCTGAGCTCATCCTCCTGGCCGAATCTCCAAACATTTCAAAGCAAAGCTTTCCCATAAAGGTATCATGAATTCTCCTATAATTCTGAATCACATTATCTTTGTGAAGCATAGAGAGATATTCAAGAACACACATGCCATCAATCCAAGGCTCGTGAACCATGCCATCCCATATCCTACTACATGCTAGGCAATACATCAGGTAAGAAGACGTATAAAAGCTATAGCCAGTAAGCTTGGAACTATTCAATTGTTCTCTCATGGATTCTACAATTAATTCAGACCAATCCAGCTTATGTTTTCCCTCTAAAACAATTTCTACATAGTAGAATAACCAGTCTAAAAACAAAGAAGCCTCGGGTGACCCTCTGACTCTGTGCAACATTACCATAATATCACTAATGTGTCGATGCATATGATTTCTATTTAACTTCTTGGGTAAATGAGAACCTCCTCTTTGGGCATTTAATAACCAGTGCTTAGCTATGGAAGTATGGTTCACATCAGCATTTGGCTTGAACTTAACTAGGGATTGGGCAAGAGAGAAAGTTGAAAAAGTTTTCTCTTGGATTTGGAAATCCGAAGCAACATTTCCTCTGGTCACAGCCATTAACACTTCAGCATTTCTTTTAAGAATTGACTCGGTTCACTATTCATAATGTTTGATACATTCACAGACAAGCTCAAGAAATACCACCGCAGGAGGGAAGTAGGCGGCTATACATAACCCACTACTCAAAATTTCCATAGAAGGGACATTTTATTCAACACATGTAGTAAGCCTATCAGCTATCCCTTCAACATCATACTCCTCTAAATTTGTGTCTATTACAATAGAATTTTTGTACACCAAACTAGACACATTCCCAAAGAAATGAAATGCTGACTTCATTCTTGCAAGAACAGACTGTGAATTGCTATAGAAACTCCCATAAAATTCACCAGCTTTTAAATTTAAACACTGGAAGAGTGACAACCTAACTTACCTTGATCTCTGAGGAAAATTCTACAACTGGAGCTCTGAAAACCCTTACCTCCACTCTTTGCGCATACAGACAACAACAACAATTCAAAAGTAATGAATACCAAGAAGGGCTTTAAAAGAAACACCTCGAATGAGTAATTAATTACCCATAATTAAGACAATAATATCTCAAAGAGAGAAGTGACCGTTCCCACAGGTGATCACTTACTATCACTTTGTGCAAACTTTTATGTCACATGAATTCCTCATTAATTTGATAGCTCAGACATGACTTAACCGCTGCCAAAAGATCTCTTCATTAAAATCCTTACCCGAGTGGGCTCCACACCTGAAAATATGGTGGTTGTCCTTTTTTTATACCACATGTCACTTTTTTAAGATCCTTGAACACCCTTGAACACTCTTGAACACTCTTGAACTGAGTTCAAGGATGTTCATATGTGTTCACTATTGTTCAAGCCTGTTCCTTAATATCCCACCTATATTCTTGTAAAAAGAGTCACGTTCGTAACCAATAAACTTCCACCCTTGATAGACCAAAAGTTTTGTAGCTTGTAATCATGAAACACCTCCTTTAGTGAAAAATCTATTCACCTACTACCGCTTCATAAAAATATGAATGAGCTTGAACACCCTTGAACACTCTTGAGCTGAGTTCAAGGCTGTTCATAGTTGTTCAAACCTGTTCAAACCTTTTCAAAATACACGTTAGCAAAAGACTCTTCTCTCTTTAACAAGCAATGGTCAAACATAGGGGAGGTCCTTTCACTGGGATTTTAAACATGAGGGCTTAGGCAGCTTGAGATCCACAAAAATAACAAGGTGACTCTGAAAAAGTAACATTAAGGACAAAGATCAAGATTTGGACTAACAGGATGCTTGCCATCTACTCCTAGGATATCCATGGCAGTATGATGTCAAAGAAATACATGATGGAGAGAAGAATAATTATGTCATTACCAAGCTAGGAAAGAAGTTCCAAATGGATCCAGTGCAAGAATCCAATGAAGAGAAGCATGTGGGTGTTGGAAACAATTGTTTAATTGTGTGTTGTCCTTGATGTTACACAAATGTCATATCAGTCATCAGACAGAGTCTACCGAGTTCAGAATGCCATATCAGTCATTAGACAGAGTCTACCGAGCTAAGAATGTTCAGCAAGGCAGTTTACCAAGTCTACCGAGTTCAGACGGTAAAAGAAGCAATTTACAGAGTCTACCGAGCACAACATCATACTATATCAAGAAGTTAGTTACTACCGGGCTCTCTCGGTCAACTAAGGAAAGTCAGTCTTTACCGAGTTCGCTCGGTTAGCAAAGGAAAGTCAGCCTTTACCAAGTTCGCAGTACTTACCGAGTTCAGTCGGTTACCAAAGGATTTAGCAGAATCTGCAGTATTCACCGAGCATCAGTTGAATATCATTTCTAATTTGTGTCAGCCTCCAAAGGTTATTATTTGTGTTAAATATGTATGCAGCCGACCAATGTAATATGTAATTAATTGAAACTTGTTTTTGGGCCGACTTGTCAACTTGAAGGGTATATATGAAAGATCAAGTTGCAAATTCAAAAGTGTGGTAGAGTAAGTGCAGAGATGTGAAGAAGCAGGAATATGCAAATTCTAATAAAGGATTGGTGATATCCTTGAGGTGCTGCAAAGATATATGTGATCAGTAAGGATCTATTGGAGCAGAACAGAGATCTGT